>JAOTQR010000001.1:30663336-30696795 GCA_025774065.1 Solanum ossicruentum | reverse complement strand
ACATACAGTACTAATCCGAACCTCAAGCTCAATTATAAAAAATGAAAACTTAGCACCAGAAATGCAGAAACTTACTTTGCAATTGACTCTGCTTTTCAGAAATGAAGCTTTCTCCGATCCTCTAATTTCCTGATCGTACAACAGCTGAAAATTTCAGAAACAATCAAACGCTTTCCAAATTCTACGCTTTGAATAACGAAAGGAAAAATCAACGACAATTACATTAACCAACAAAAACAGAAAGGGAAAATGACAAATATCTTACATGATCGAGCTTGCGATGACCAATACAGATCTGATGGTATTACGGGACCTTGTATTAAACAGGATCGACGAAGAAGATCATTTTTATCGATGGAGGAATTTAGAAAAGATGTATGTATGAAAGAGTGATTGAAGATGGGGATTCAGGGTTCGCTGGGATTATATAGTCTTGCATAATGACTTACCTTATCCTTCGAGTTGGAAGAAATTACGCCCAAAGGATCCGTATTAAGGAGTATTATTTACTACTACTAAAAAAAATATCATTATAAACATTGGTGATCCAATTGCTGCTGGCATATTGTTTTGTTATGCCTATATAATAGAGTTACAAATCAAATTATATATAAAAAATTAGTATGTCTTGTAATTTTTTTTTATGTTTTCTAACGTCTTATTCTTTCATATAAATAAAGGAAAATTGTTCATATCATAAAAGTTTAAATACAGTGGAGGTTGGTTGAAGATGATGTTGTGCAGTGTTCAGAATCAGTTTTGAAATGAATGAATTATAAAGAATTAAGGAAACGAGACAACTCTTTCTTGAAATCTTTGGTTAATAAGTTTGTTATCTTGTTGTTCTCTCGAAGTTCATATTTGATTGAAGACTTTTATATGAAAATTTCTTTTATCTACATTCTATTTTTTCTATTTTTGTATTATGATTTTAAAAAAATTCATCTACGTTTAGTTTGAAATCATAAAGTAGTGGATTTCATTTAATAGTATTATTGTAGTCGTTACTGTCATGTTTGATAACATCTTTACCAAACAAATAGATAAATTTCTTCATAGGTAGTGGGTATGCAAATATCATCTTTGGTATCATTATGATAGTTGTGATTTCTGAATAGTAAAATATTCAAAATATAGAAAGGAAAATTTTGGTTCTTGTCTAATAAATTATTATTATTATCTCGATATCAAGCATATTTTTTTCTCCATTTCTCACATATTTAGCGAATTATTATCCTTTTTTTTAATTATTGAATATTTAATATTTTCTTCGTTTTTCTGCAAATCAGATTTCATCATGCCTGGATTTCGTCGTATTAAAACTCAATCACGTATTGAATTCACTTGTAAAGTTTGAAGAGAACGAGGATGGATCATTTAAAGTAAAATGTGTTTCATTGTGGTCGTGTTTTTAATTACCATTTGCTCTATTCTGTGACTGATTCCTTAATTCCTCATAATAAGTGTTGTTTGGAAAACTTGAAGTAGAAATATATCACTCTCAAACAGAGCCTCAACACAAGGATTGAGTAGCTATTATTTTATTGACTTGAAGTTTTGAACTATTTTTGGACTTAACTGTTGTTTATTTTATTTATCATTGTAATAGTGCAACTTGTGATGGTGTGCATTGGTTTTGTCAGTAGATTAGTTTGCTGAATTGCCGTGTTGTGACTAAATTGCCAGTAGCATATTGCTATGTTGTGGCTAAATTGTTGTTAATGATTAGTTTGCCTAATTGCTGAAGTATTGTAGTACTGAATTGTTGTAGTGTTGGTTACTGCTGAAAAGAAAGTGTTAAACAAATACTTGATTGATGTAGTGTTATAGAGCACTATTAATTGAATTGTTGCTGCAGCCTGCAAGTTTATAACACTGTTGAGTGTTGATATTATTTTTGCAGCAGTGCAGTTCATTAGTACTTGAATCATTTTCAAGTTTATAACGTTTAATTGAGTTTTAAGTTATGTTTATAATGCTTGATTGTTTATAGCTGCCGATACTAGTGTTGTTAAGTGCACTGCACTAATACTTAACTATTTATAATGCTTAATTGGGTAGGAAACTGAAAAGTTCTGTTTCAAGTTTCGTAGCTTAATTTTTAAGCTTATTGTATGCCATATGAAAACTAGAAAGGTGTAGGGATTAGGGAGTCGGCTTATTGAGTTTAAAGTTTTAAACTTTTAATTGTTAATGGTTTACTCAATAATTGAACCAATAAAGGTTAATAATGATACACTGATAATTGATTAATTGATATCTTAACAATCTATTAATGATTTAGTATATTTACAATTCAATAACCAATAAGTAAAATTGAAAATATTCAAAATCTAATCGAACCATTCGATACGCAACCCTAATCATGTTGATAAAGAAGCTCAAATATGATAAGTTTTTGCCCAAGAGAAAATTTACAAATATTTTTATTCTGTTTGAAAAGTTGTGGCGAAAATAATTGAATATATAAGAGAATAAGATTTGACAATAATGAACATCAAATTTTTTTTCCATTAATTTAATAAATATTCTTCGTTAATTATTAAAATATCTAAAATTATTACTAGTAAAATCACCAGCAAAATGAATAGATGGTCAAAGAAAAGGGCATGGATTAGAATAGAGCATCAATATGGGTTAGGCTCGTTAGGCCCATTGGGCTAGCCCAGTCTAACCCATGATTTAGCTAGGTTTGGTCAAGATTTTTGGAATTCATTTAAAAAATGAACTTTTTAATTCAGTCTAAAAAAGTCTGTTGATTTGTAGGACTTCTGCGAGATCAAGATTTTTGGAACCTATTTAAAAAATGAATTTTTTAGCCTGGTCTAAATAAGCCTATTGATTTGTAGGACTTTTGTAATATGTGTCTGGACGACTAATCGGCCGGATAGCAAAAAAATTTAAAATAAAAATAAAATAAAGTATTAAAAATAATAATAGTCCCAACTCAAAGTTCATTTAAACATTTTAAATGTTAAATTTAGATATAAATTATATTTTTATAATATGTAATAGAAACATTAATACCATGTAATATTATCTTGTTACCATTTATTTTAATATTTTAAAGTTATAATTTAATTTAAAAATTATAAAAAAAATATGCTTCTAAAAATGTGGGCCGACTTGAAAAGGCATGCAACCCGTGTACTAATGGGTTAGACTAGCTGTTTTCTAGCCACGAAAAAAATGGATCAGCCCCACATGATCCGTCAAATTTCAAAGTATGTATGAGCTAGTCTAGATGAGGCACAACCCATATTGACAGCTCTAGATTAGAATATAGCATGGAACCTATTACAAATACTTGTTGTTTTCTTTTTTATTTTGTAACCCTTATTTTTTTATATTTTAGAAATATTAAATATTGTACTCCTACTAATTAATTTCAAACTCGAATCTCTAAGAAGTAGTGATGAAATCGCTGTATACTTTATTTTTTTGATTTTATTTATGAAATTTCATGGGATATATTATTAGTGTTGTGTTTGGACTCCCAGGTTTACCCATTTTACAGCAGGCTATACGAGCTGCTGATCCGTATTTGACCCGTTATCCAGCCGTTTTCGTATGGGGATTTTGCCAGCACTGCTACTATTAATAAGAGTTGCCTTGCCAATTGCCCAACAATTTCGAAACTTTCAGCCGACATTGGCTTGAGGTAAAATAGTCGCCTATATTACAGGCAACCTGAATCCTTTGTTGTTCTTGGGGCGCTGTGTAGATTCAATAAGTTGATGATTTTGGGTGAAATTACCTTAGTTCCTTTTCTTGTTTAAAGGTAAGCGAATGATTTTGCTAGCCTTAAAATCTTGATTGGAAGGAACCCTATCCAAGTTCTTTTTTGCCTTTCCTTTTTACTGTTTTTTCACAATCTTGATAAACAAGTGGAGGGTTGAGGGAGTGAGGCAATCCTACTTCTGCAGGTAACATGTTTGATAGTATGCCGCTTGCAAATTCTTGGTTTTGTTATTTGTTTTTGTCTTAAATAGTACTCGCTGTTTTGTTGAAATCACTGCCTTTCCTCTTGACTTGATCACTTTATCATCACATTCTGGATTTTGTTGCAATGATAATGATCAAATAAACATAAGTGTTGCAGTTCAATTTAGCAAAACTTAATGTCAAGTAGCCTTGTTAGGTACTGTAATGAGATGTGCTCGTGTATAAGATACTTTACTGGATCTCCGTGTAAATGTTTCAAATATTGGGTTTTGGTTGGAAGAATTGCAAAAAGGGTCCATCTCATATCATGTATTTTATCAACTTATTGGAAAAACTTTTATCTGTTATTAGTACTTTGGGAGAGTTCTCTAATGGCAAAGGGAGAAGCTGTCACTGTTAAAGACGCCGTCCACAAGTTGCAACTCTGTCTTCTTGAAGGCATTGAAGATGAAAACCAACTAATTGCTGCTGGGTCTTTGTTGTCGCGGAGTGATTATCAGGATGTGGTAACTGAACGATCAATCGCAAACATGTGTGGTTATCCTCTTTGCAGCAACTGTCTGCCTTCTGAAAGGCCTCGGAAAGGACATTACAGAATATCATTGAAGGAGCATAAAGTTTATGATCTTCATGAAACATACATGTACTGCTCAACAAATTGCGTTGTCAATAGTGGAGCATTTGCTGGTAGCTTGCAAGATGACAGAAGTTCTACACTAAATCCAGCAAAGCTTAATGAAGTCCTGAATCTATTTAAGGGATTGCATTTGCAGTCCACGGAAGATGTGAAAGAAAAAGGAAATCTAGGATCTTCTAAGTTGAAGATTCAGGAAAAATTGGATGTAAAGGGTGGTGAAGTTTCATTGGAAGAGTGGATGGGTCCATCTAATGCAATTGAAGGCTATGTACCACAGAGAGATCGAAGTGTGAAGCCAGCACCGTTGAAAAACACTATAAAAGGTACTAGAATTTCAATGATCTAAACAGGTATGCGTGATAGGGGAAAGGTTCTCTAGCTTATGCTTGCTGGAGTCACTTCATTTTAATTTTAGAATATAAGAGACCTCTTATTCTAGCTAATCAAATTTTATGCCCTTGTTGGTCATGACAAATAGTTGTAATTTGGCAGGATCCAAGAATAAGCATGCTGGCTTCCAAAATGAGAAAAACGTGATACTTAATGAGATAAATTTTTCCAGCACTATAATAACTCAAGATGAGTATAGCATTTCGAAGTTCCCAGCCCCTGTAAATGCTGCCTCGAGTGAAAAGTTCAAAGAAGCCCAAATGAAGACAAGTTTTAAAGTTAGGGATGATGATGTTTCTATATTGGGGAAGCAAGTTGATGCCTTGCAGTTGCATTCTGGAGAAGAAACAGAAAAACTGGATAAGAACAGTGGATGTTTTAAGGTGGACAAGTTTAATTCCGGAGAAGTGTCTTCTGGTCCTTCCCAACATTACATGAAGAACAAAAGTGTTGAGGCGCTCAATATGTCAGATGCCGGAGGAAAATATTCATCAGATGGTGCACATGATAAGCAATTGCTCAAATCTTCTCTAAAATCCTCAAATTCCAAGAAAATGGCTCAGTCAGTTACTTGGGCTGATGAAAATATAGATGTTGGCAAGAAAACAGAGAGCTCGTCCAAAATATCAGAATATGAGAACCAAGCTTATGGGGGATCAGGCTCTACAGACATGGAAGAGGATGATGATTCATATAGATTTGAATCTGCAGAAGCCTGTGCCGCAGCACTAAGCCAAGCAGCAGAGGCTGTTGCCTCAGGTTCTGACGTCCATGATGCTGGTATGACAATTTCATTGACCCTCTTATTAGGAGATTTTGTGAGTAAGTCATACACTCTTGGCATCTAATTACTTTTGAGTTCTGTTGCATTTGATATGTAGTGACCAAAGCCGGAATTGTAATATTGCCACCTTCACAAAAAGTGGATGAAGCAATAAATCAGGAGAACGATGAGATGCTTGATACAGAACAAACTCCTTCAAAATGGCCAAGAAAACCAGGGATGCCAAATTATGATGTTTTTGAATCAGAGAACTCTTGGTATGATAGTCCACCTGAGGGGTTTAATATGACTGTAAGTTGCTCATCATACAGTCTTGAAACTCGCAACCACTGTTTCATATTCTTGTTTTCTTTCATGCCCCCCCCCCTCCCTCTTTTTCATTTCCTAAACTCTTTTTTTGTTGTTCTGTGGGGGGGTCTGGTTTTCTTCAGCTGTCACCTTTCGCTACGATGTTTAATTGCCTCTTCACATGGATATCATCATCTTCCTTGGCATTTGTATATGGGCATGATGATAGCAATAATGAGGAGTATTTGTCTGTAAATGGAAGAGAATATCCTCACAAAATTGTGCTGTCTGATGGCCGGTCAACTGAGATCAAGCAGACTCTTGCTGGCTGTCTTGCTCGAGCATTACCTGGATTGGTTGCTGACCTTAGGCTGCCTGTACCAATATCAACTTTAGAGCAAGGAATGGTATGATTACATTTTAAGATATTGCCTTCGTCATCCCCGTGCCCTTCTCTGTCCCCGTCCCAAAGTTTTTTTTTTTTGCATTACTGTGGAAGTTTTCAACTTGATGACTTTTAAGTGGGTGCCTTTTTGTTATTTGTGCAGTTAGGAATCAATTTTAGTTTCTTTTGATTTGGTTTAGTCTTTGGAAGCAATTTTCATCCCATGGTTTTGTTTTGGTTTAAGATATCATTTCCCAGTAGGAGATACTTTAAATATGCCATTATGTGTTGCCAGTACTATGCATCGCATGAATCTTCAGAATACAGGAAGATTGTAAAGGATTGTCTAGACTGCCTGAAAGTCCAAATTTTATGGTTCTCTCTTTTCAATCAGCGACAAACACATACATGTTGTGATGGGGGGTTGATAAGGAAGTCTGTACAAGTACCACCCTGTCATTATGATGGAAGGATTCTACTGAGCAATAAGTAATTGAATGGGGAAGGTGATTGGGTGACATTTTGTTTGTACAAACAAATTAGTGCAAAACATGTCTAAGACTCTTGAAGTTGCTGAAATAACTTGTGTGATTTATTATTCTCATTAGTGTGATTATACTTTTAAATGAGGTTTGATGTGCATTTTCAAAAGCTAGAGGAGGTTCTTTGATGTGCTTAGGGGGTTATCTACTGAGACTTTTCCATTGGTGTATTGGCTGTGATGGTGTAGTTAAGTAGACCAGGGTATTTGTGGCTTAAGGATATCATTGCATGTCATGACTTATGCAGTAATCATTATCTGTGAGGACTGAGAATGCCTCTCCTTCGTTTGACATGTGCAGGTTCGCTTATTAGATACAATGTCTTTTGTGGATCCACTCCCTGCATTCCGAATGAAGCAGTGGCAACTTATTGCACTTCTGTTTCTTGATGCTCTTTCTGTATGTAGGATACCCACACTGACTCCATATATGACAGGGAGAAGGACTTCACTTCCAAAGGTAGAAGAATGGGATCATAAGCCTCTATATTCTCATGCGATTTTCTTCTCCTTTATCTCATTCTTAACATTTTTTCTCTGGAATCTATTCCTCCCCCTCCCCGAGTCTAGTTATTCCTTTCAAATCTTCACTAGATTTGCCACCTTCAGAATTGTATAGGACATAGATGCCTATGTTTTAAGTAGCAGTTTCCACTAAGTCGAGCTTGAATATTTTGGTAAATGCAATTTATTAGCGCTCTAAATCTTTATATGTGAGAGACATTATTTTTTTCGTTCTTTTTTCATGTTAGTTAGAAAGGACCAACTATTCTTTAGATGTTGGCTCTATTGTTTCCTAGGAAAAGGATTGGAACATGTTCTTTAGAATATGATTAAGGGCTAACTGTTCTTTAGATCCTATCTTCTAGAAACTACAATTCAAAAACATATTCCAATCTTTTTTCCTATTGCTCCTTCCAGGAATAAGATCATCTTTGTTTTTAAGCCTCAGGGCTTCTGATAAGAGTACAATGCTAGATGTGTGAGTCACATGCACATCATGAGTTAAGACCTTGTAGTTTGATATTTAAGTGGAGAAGGTTGGATGGGCGGGCTCAGTTTCCACTATGTTTCCAACCATGCACTATTGGACCTTGGGGATTTTGATGAAGTCTTCTTTATTTGAAAAATTGTTTCTTCCTTGTTTTATTTATTACTTCCCAAGTTTGCAAGGCAACAGGGAAGCTCAACTTGACCATCTTCTTACTCATTTCTTGGGCATGCAATTTGTTCCTTCTCTTAAATGAAACCATTATGATGGGATATGGATGTCTTATTGGAACTCCAAGAAGATGCAGGACTAGGTCGTTCATGTTTGCAGGAGAAACCGAAAGACCAAGGAAGTGATTTGGTGCAAAAATGTAGAGCTTGGGTTGGACGAACTTCTAAATTCCATTATGTGTGTTAAAGAGTCAAATATGGCCCCAATTACTTTTACTCGAAGGAAAATTAAATGATTATGTTGTAAGTGAAAGGCATATAGTTAGCAGCTTCAAAATGGCCACCTGTAAGTAGGGACAAGAAAACCTGATTACATGGTAGACTTCCATTTTGTACCTCTCCTGCTTGCCCAGAAAACATTTTTCTAATCACGGTGTTGCTTGGAAACTGAAGTGTAGTCCTTCCTTCGGGTAGTGAACAAAGTTGCTTGGTCAGTGTGCGTTGAAGTTTTATTGTTGTCAAGGATAAAATAGAAAGTTGTGATGTTGTCTTCTGGTTGGCTTTTACCAAGAAGTTGATTGTATTATAGTTGTTCTAGCTTGGCTGCTCTTGTTCATTAAGCTGAAAACTGAAAGATTAGGGAGGTGTCCTAATAACCTCCAAAATGTCTCTTTTTATATTTCACAACTGACTTGTGGATTGGTATACTTGGTTGGATGCTACAAGAGCAAGCTGTCCAAAAGTTTTTAACTCCAGTTGATATCATTTACCAAGCTTCCACAGATTTGCTAACAAGCATGCAGTACTAGGTATTATACGTGAGCAAACATGGCTCAAAATGTTTTTGTTGAAAATCAAGAGAACATGATTTCATTTGCTACCCTTTCACAGATTAACAAGAATGCAGTATAAGTTATTATACTCGAGCATATGTTGGCATATGTTTTTGTGTGAAACTTGAGAGAATTTAACAATATTATGTGTATAGATTCATTGAAGTAAGAGAAGATTAGTGAATATTTCAAAATATACCCTTTGATACTGCAGAATGTATTTTTACGTAGTAGTGGATGTACTATTTGCTTACCTTGTTAGGATTGAAGGATGACTATTTATCATATTGGGACGTAACCTTCCATTTATAATGTGGATTTTCTAGTATATTATTGAACTGTGTATGTTCTTTCTATTTTTTCCTAGTTTTCCAGCATAAGACGTCAATAATCTCTTGACTCGGAGAACCGGGCAGACTGAAATTTCCTTTTGTTCCCTTTGGCTAAACAGGTGCTTGATAGTGCTCAGATAAGCATGGAGGAATATGAGATCATGAAAGATCTAATCATTCCACTAGGTCGAGTGCCTCAGTTGTCAATGCAAAATGGAGGCTAGTTTGACATAAAATAGCTGTTGCGGATCCTATCCTGTAAACCTTCACGGTAGAAAGAGGTTGTGAGAATTGACTGAAAAGTGTGCACGTACCACGAAATTATATATGTTTGTTGCAACTTCTCTTCATATCTGATTATGTCGTAGAAATGCTATGTTATCAAGACACTGATGATTGATGATAAGTGAAAAGCGTAAAGTAAGTACTTATTCCATTTCCGCTGCCTTTTTTATATGACAGCTATCATTCATAGAGAGTAAATTGTGTTTTTTAACCATGGCATTTTACTTTTTAACCTGTGATTTGTAGGATTTTATGATTTATTATATGCGCAATTTTAGTACTCAAAAATTAAGAAAGTGAAATCCGAAGTTGTACTGGAAAAATTTAAATGCTTCAGTAGTCATCATAGAACTTTGTCATTGGTTTTGAGATATAGCAGTAAGTATGTTTACTTTGATTGGAAGCGGCTAGTTTGACTGTTGTCATTTCATCGTATTGCCATTAAAGTAACTCATCAGATCACAACCTTTCTACCTCTATGTGGTAGTGATAAGATTTGCATGCATTCTAACTTTCTCAGACTCCGCTTGTGGAATTTTACTAGGTATGTTGCTGTAGATTACAATCCCTTTGCGTATTGCATGACTAGTTCAATTGAGCTGTAACTTTACTAGCTTAAATGAGTTTTTCTGTGTGACAGGACTGCACAGAGCCAAGTTGTTTAATCCTGTGAAGTTTTGCCCTCTTTCTTCCAGCTAGAGATCTTCGACCTATTATTATGTCGTCTTTTTGAACTTTGTTAAATTTGGCAAGGTTTGATATCATGTTTACTGCTGTAAGCTCTCTATCTTAGAGACCATTGATATGGAAACTGTGATTTGACTTTCTAGTGTGTGATATTCTTGGAGAAAATTTGGTCATCATTTAAGGATTTGAAGAAATACTTTCAATGTCAACGAATATAGTATGTACTTTCCGGTCTTATTTTTCTCCCCTTTCTGTATGGAGTGTTTCCACAACAATAACATTTTATCCTTTTCAAATCATTTGCGATTTTTTTTAGTTTTAGATCCTTCTTTTTTTCACATTGAGATTTGAAAAAGGTTATTATTTTCAACTCAAATTGAAAGTTGACAAGAAATCTCATTTCTTCGTATTTCCTGGTAATCACATTTCAAATATTCTCTTGTTCCTTTTAATCCGTAAGGCATGAACTGTACCATTATGTAAATTTGAGCCTTACCAAGTCTTTTTTTTTTGGTGGTTGTTTGCATTTTTGATTAATCACCATAAAGTTGTTCCCATGTGTTTCAAAGGATCAGTGCTTTTTTGAATGACAACTCTTATACTCATCCAAGATGATTCATTCTCTCTTTAAACCTTCTATTTAGTTAGTCTACCAAAAAGGATTACTATCACTTTATTTCAAGAAATAAATTACAATTTTCACTTTCAAATTTAGTTACCGCATAATGTATACTGTCACTTTATTTGAAGAAATAAATTAGACAGAATTAGTTAATGGCATGACAAAGTGGACCAGTTGACATATCTATAGTTGTTGTTACATTATAATAATGTACAGATTTTGACTGTGTAATCATTTCTTGAACGTGGATAATTCAGACAAGCCAGCTAAGCACTGTTTTGATTATTAGAATAGAAATAATCATATAAAAGTTAGCTGTTTGTAATACATGGAGATTGGAGACTAACTCGTTACTTATTTTCAGTCCACATTATGATCCATCTGTCACATTCTTACAGTTACTCTGTATAATCATATCAGTCAGTCAACTATTCTTTTACTTCCCTTTTCTCTTTTGATTCGATACAAATTTTAAAAAATTATAATAATTAAAATTAATTTTGAAATAAATAAATTAGAAAATTTTAAAAATATACTTTTGGATTTTTCGTCAAATAAATAAGCTTTAGTATAGATGAAATGTTAGTAATGTTACTAAATGTATCAGATAAGAAAATATATTATTCTTTTTAGGCATAAATATAAATATGTCATTTAATTTGGATATATATATATATAGGAAATTAAATTTATACAAAACTAAATAAGTAGATAAACACGTCTTATGTAACATACATAATACATGTGAGGTGTCACTTAAGCCATAAAATTGTTATGCATGGTGCTATGTAGGATAAATATATTTATTTTATTCAATTTTATATGAATTTAAGTACCTACTTATGCGTATCTAAAGTTACAGTGTATAAATGTCAAACAACAACAACAACATACCCAGTGAAATCCCACAAGTAGGATCTGGAAAGGATATATTGTACGCAGACCTTTAATTGAAATAAAGTTAAAAGACATATACGTATGCTATATTTTTTTCATGATTGATAAAAAAATGTGTCATATAAATTAAAACCACATATTTTTTTTATCATTTGAAGTTTTAACTGTATAAGAGATTACCTTAGGAATATTCTTACGGGCGAATGGTAAATAACACTAATATTTTTTTAGTTGTAGTATTTTTAGACATTTTTAACTGGAGAGTTTTTGTGCTCTTATGCGTTAATTTTATTATTAAAAATTAAGAAAATGATGTCTGAAACTATACTGAAAAATTAGTTAATGCGTAATGGCCACTCATATCGATACTATATCATTTTTATTATCCAAAAGTATTTTAAAATGCTTAATGCTACTTGCTGCACTGTACTCTATATCGGTCATTGCCACAGTCTAGAGCTCAACTAAAAGGATTTTGAACATTATTTTTTTAAAAAAAAAATGGGAAGAAAGAGAAAACGAAACAATATACTTTGGTGAGTGATTTGGGTGTGTTAATAGGGAGGAAAATATTTTTTATTTTTCTATGTTTGGTTGGTTAAGTTTTTTGAATTTTTTTGAGTGTGGACAGTAAAGTTTTTAAATATTAAAAAAATATTTTTTGTGAAAGTAAAATGAATAAATTTTATATTGTTTATGTGTAATGATTCGGACCATCATTATTGGAGTGAAATAAATTTCACAATTTTTAATTTTTCTTGGATTGAGATCGATTTGTCATAGGCTCATAACGGTACTGATATGACGAGATGACATCCGTCACGATGGGATTGATAGATCAAAATTAAAATACGTGAATTATTATTTTTTGCTTTTTTCCTAGAATGTTCAGAACAAATAAAGGTTGTCTTTGAAATCCTCAGAAGGTTGCTCTAGGCTTGGGAAGAAAGAGAAGAAAAGATACTAGTGCAAGGAAGCCTCAATAAATGGAATTCAAGTATGTCTATGTTGTTTCACCGTCGAAAGTCAAAAATTGCGCTAGAATCATGCAGCATTTGCCTGACGCTCATGTAGGCTGAATTTTTCCTTCTTGGGTAGTTTTAAAAATGTTATTATCACATAGTATAATGTATATTGACGAGAAAAAAATATGATTAGGATTTCGAGCATGGAGTCTAGATGACTAGGTGTGATAGTTATTGTTTTTACAACAGAAAGGTACTATGCGAATTTTGATTAGTCTGTGACTAGCGGAAAGAGCCTAGTCTTTAATTGCTTGCCTTCGTACTAAACATTCTAGGCCTGGCTTAGTTGAGACGATTAAACTAAAATGATAGATTGATTAGACTAAGTTAATAGTTATGAGTTCAGAACTCTTAATTATTTATGAGGAATAGAGGGTTTAGACATTGATTTGTATTAGAATTGGCAACGAAAAATAATTAAAAGACTGAGATTACGTCATAAACTTAGGGTGATAAATCTAATCAAAATGGTAATAGTGTGTGGATAAAAGATTGTGTGGTACAATCCCTTATTGCATGCTTGTTTTTAATATTCACTTTATATTATGTGATAGGTTTCGAGTTGATCAATTTTGCCAACCAATATGTGTTGTTTGTACTAATACGGTACTTGTTATACCTTTTTGGTATAATCTGATTGTAAGATCAGTAATATTTCTTAGGTGAAAACAAATACGATCTCCAACGACTTCTACTTTTCCTTATAGTGGGAGTTGTGTCATATTTTATTTGTCCGTATTTGTGAAGCTTTTGTACCTATTCACTATTTAGATTATAATCCTCGGGAGTGGTAGATGTATTTTTCAAAAACTTAAATTGGATTTCTTTTACTTTGTACTTGATAAATCAGAGATCTTTTCAATTTTATCTTCAGTTTTGTTCACCTTCCCCATGATTTAATTAGTTGAAAATTTAGGATTCTTCTATCAAGATGTTAGAGTAGGTGTCTACACCATCTGATGAATTAAATCGTGATATTATGTTACTCTATTCTTTGAGATATATATCTCATTCTCATCCCCATCCCCACCACATCACGCACCCCTATGATCCTATCTTCGCCTCCTCCTTTTATAGTATTTACTTTTATTATATATAAATAATTTTTAAATGATATTTTTTTTACTTGAATATCAACATATAAAAAATAATTACAACTAGCCCACCTCTTTTCCTATAAATATTTTTCATAAAAAATATTTTGTTCCAAGACATCCTTTTTCTTCGGTGCAACTGGGATGTGAACATATCCATTGGTTAAATACGTAAAAGAAGAAAAAAGACTAATACGCGTTCATTAATTGTTCACGAATGAAGTTGTTTAAGTGAGTAGTTAGGTAGTCTTCTTAGGTTTAGTGCGTACAACCAAATTATAATTACCTTAAAAAATAGTACACCTTTCTTTTATTATCACTTAACATAATTTACATAAATCACGTACTATTAAGAGTTAAATTACATTATTTTTTTATTCATTTTAAAATTATAAAAGTTTCTTAAATTTATGAATCTTAAAATATATTATTAAATTTTCGGATATATCAATAGACATTTGAATACATAGAAAAAATATATCAGAGAACAGGAGTATGTATTTGAGAGAGGATTTATTTATCCATAGGACAAGAAGGTATTCAAGGGAGGATAAAGATGTATCAACAAGAGGAAAGTCATGTATCTAAGAGGAGATTTTTTACAAAAGAATTTATAGTAGAGAAATGTTTATAATTATGATAACATAAGATGCGCATTTAGGTAAAAAATATTTTTTAAAAAATAATGATTGACATGTTTATTTTATGTCACTAATCCTATTAATATTGATGTTTAATATTAAGTATTGAAAAAGATTTTAGGAATAAATCATCAATACTAAGATAAAAAATAATTCACATTACTTTTCATTTCATTTTACTTAATTTTTTATAAAAAAATTAAATATTTTTTATTTTAACAAATCAAAAGTATTTTACTATTTTTTATATTATCCTTATTATTCGATAACTGCATAAAATAATATTAATAGTCAAATTTAATATTTTGAAATATTACAAATAAATTGATTTATTGAAGTATACATTTAATTAATTTTTTTTAAGAAGTATGTTAATCCAAGAAAAGTTGACTCACGTAAAATGAAGAGAGTGTATTACTACACTTATATTAGTTGATTATTTTCCTTTTATACATGGATCAAAAAATCATAAATAAGAAACTTCTTGAGAATTTTATAAATAAATATGAATTCTTTTAAAAAGATTTAAATACAAGAATAATATAAAAAGTTAATTAATATTTTTTTGATTTAATAAGATGAATACTAATATGAAACAACTAATTTTAAATAGATAATCAACAAAATATGAGATAGAGAGCACCACCCGTGGAGTATTATTCCTTTTTTTATTACCATCTATTTATTAATTTGATTTAGAGATAAAAGATCTTGGGAAATGAATGAAGCCTATTTTCTCACCAATTTCTAAAAGGTCAACAAAGTGATTAAAAGTGGCGACTTTCCCCAAAGTTTTACTTAATTCAATGAACACATCACAATAAATGAGGATTGTTAAGTTAATCAAACTCATTTAAGAACTATTAATCAAACTCATTTAATAACTATTCCGTATAAAATATTTGAAATCAACCACAACAACAATAACATACGAATGACGAGGATAAGTGAGTGCTCCGTATTAACAATTTTTTTTTTCAGTTCCTACTTTTTGTCAAAAAAAAAAGAAGAGAATTTTATGTTGATCAAAGTTATTTTTTTGAATATAATAATGTAATTCATATATCAGAAAAAAGTTTTAGAGTATTAAAAGATTGAATGAGCGTTAAATTTACCTTTATCAAAAAGAGAAGTATTTTTTCAAAAACAAAAATAGAAAAATATTACAATACAAATTATTTCATGATTGAAGATATATATATCTTAACTACATATAAATTAAAAATAGTTAAATAGTTGAAATGCTTTATATCACTTTGTTTTTTTTGATAAAAAAGGTATAATTAACAAAATATTGATTCTTTCCCACCTGATTTTCTTTTGAGAAAATATGTGAAAATCTTCCTAGATTTGGTAGCAAAATTTAGTTTAATATTTTAGCTATATGCTTAAATATATTATTTAATTACTTTTAAATAAATTAAATATCATATTAAAAATATAATATCACTTTTACCTGCTATCTCGTGGCCATATAAATGTCATAATATAGTTATATTAGCATCATACCATTAATTTTATTTACTCTTATTGTTTATTGTCCATTTTTACTTTAGCACTTTTTAAAATCAATTTACACTAAAAAGATTTTTAAAATATATTTTTTAAAATTTAAAATATGGATCCATTTCAATTCTCCTCCCCAACCCCCGCGCCCCCGCCGCTCACTTCCTTCTTCAGCATTTCTATTCCTTCATTGCTGTTCTTTTTTTTTCTCCTTCTTTTCATCATTTAATTTTAATATTTTTTTTAAAAAAACTCAAGAGCAGAACGCATTCTTTTAGAAATTATTTTTTTCTTGAACATGTATGAAAAATAAAATTATATGAAAAGATTGATAGATCCTCGTCCTTTGAATCGCGAATATTAATAAGTTAAAATGAATCACGTAAAAATTCAAGAAAGTTTATGTTTATGATAATATAAAGTAGATAAATTGTTAATAATATGATATTTATGTTAAATTTTGGGGATTACTACAGAAATGATGGAGTAAATGTAATAGATAGAGGTTGCTAGGTGGGGAAGAAGATTGAGGAGAGGTGTATCGAGGAAAATAAGTAAATAAAGAGAAAAAAATTTTAAAAGTTTTTTTTTTTTAAAAATAAAGGGAATTCAAATCTTTTTAAATAAATCTTTTATATATTTTTTAAAAGTTAATATATCAAAAATAAATATTTAAACTATCAATTATATATTGATTAATAAAAAATTATTTTTTATAAATTAAGATATATCTTTTTTTACATATTTTTGGGAGTATGTATTCGCTCTTACTGCTACGTTATCTCTTAAAAAACAATTAAATCACTTAAAAATTATTAAATAAATATTTAATTTTCGTAATTTATTTAATTTTTCGTATAATTAAAAAGTTAAAGTAGATTTTACTGTTAAATTCAAAAAAATTTATTCAATGTATTTTTTTTTTTTTGTGCTGGCCTTTTCCCTTAAGCAGGAGGTGTGCACCCATACAGACTGTTGTCCAAAGCTGCTAAGCACACTGTCGCCGGAATCATTGCGCATTTCTTTTCTTAATAATTTAAAAATAAATAAACACTAACTTTTCTTTTTTGATATTTGATATATATAACAGTACTCGAATTCAAAATAAATAGAAAATGTGTACTCAGTAATTTAGAGGTGTGTAAAAGTAAAATTGATTAATAAATAAAATAGAATTTTTAAAAATTAATTTATGGCTATTGATTTATTAAATTGATAAATTTTTAATAATTTTATAAAAAAAATTTATCAAATTAGCGATTCAACTTTAATTTATAATATTAAATTATCGAATAAATTGATAATTCATTAAGACAATAATTTACTATTTTCCACTTATATAAATATTAATTATTAATATCACTAGCTTAGTAGTTACTGTCGTTGCCCTTTAGTTTTGTAGACAGAGATGTGGTCATTCAGTGAGAGAGTTTAAGAATAAGTTATTGAGACAAGATGAAAATGGTTGCCTTAGAGGACAATATGTTGAAAGTGAGATGGAGATTATTTAGACATGTAAATAAAAGACGTACAAATGCTCCAATCACGAGATGTGAAAGGTTGGATGTTGTTGGCTCAAAAGTAGGGGTGAAGACAATTTGAAAAAGTATTAAAATGGAGTGATTAGACAAGAAACGATCAACTTCATCTCACGAAGGATGTGATCCTAGATACAAAAGTGTAAAGATAAAAAAAATAGATAAAAAATTTCATAGGACATACATATTTCCTTTGCATTCTCAACATACTAGTATTCTTCTTATTGATTCTACTTATACATAAAATTTTATTATTATCTTTTTTTGTTGTAATCTCGTTATTTTATTTCTCTTGTAAATATTTATGTTTTTTTTTGTCATGATCTATTTTCTAGCCGATTATTCATTTAGTTAAAGCTTATTGAAGACAATTTCTTTATCTGTTCGAGGTGTGTTAAAATTAGAATAATCTTCCTTTTTCATATTCCACCAATAAGATTACACTAAAGAATTATTACAATTGTTTTTGCACTCCTTCAAAAATAAAAAATTCAGGAAAATAATTTTATTATATTAGTGATTTGTTCAGATACCTTCACCTCTTAAAAGATTTTTTTTTATATATATAATTTTCTACCAAATACAAAAGAATCACAATCGAAAAGAGAAAAATTCTACCATATTGTGTATCAAATTTATTTACTTATAATTATGATATTGATATAACATTTTAAGAAATTTGACTATCAAACATACAAACTGAAATGTCTAAAAAAATCGTATGTCATACCGACTTGAATACCCTAGTAGTGAAAATACAAGCAAAATGAACTTTATAAAATATTATATTGTTTTTATTTTAAATAATAATTTCTCTCTCTGTTCAAATCATGTGACATTTTCTGTGAGACATGCCATATTTGTTTTGAAGTCACTATTATATCTATTCCTAAATAATAATAAATAAATTACAGTTTTTAGTTTATCACATTCTAAAAATTTAATTTGCTATTCAATTCACTTACAATGATAATAATAACATAGTCTATAAAATCTCATTAAGAGAAATTTCAAAATTATAGAATATAGAATATATATAAACTTTAATGTTACTTGGTAAAGGTGAAGAAACTATTTTCAAAATTTTTAGTTCAAATGCACCAAACTCAAATAAAAAAAAGAAGAAAATCTAATAAGTAATATGAAAATTGGGATAGAACCCACGAGACAGAACCAATACAATATTAAAATAGTAATATAATTCGAAACACAAAATACAATATATGCAAATAGATAACAAAAAATATGACTAGACAACACTTTTTTCCTACTTAACTTTTGCCCTAAAATGTGACTCCCTCAGTCTAAAATTATATTCTCGATAATATGAAGTTTCCTCATGTCTAATCTAATCATCATGCCTCAATATTTTTTTAATTTAACTAATTAATTATTACTTTTCAAATATTATTTTATTTACTTTTTTCAAATTTACTAGATATTCTCAAAGAGACACATTATATATGCTTATTGTATCGTTTTATTCTTTTCATCAATTTCGGATAGAGCCAAAAATTTACTATTTTTTGGCTTTGAGGTATGATAGAAAAAAGTAAAATAACTCTTTAAATTGTCTGCATTTCTTTCAATCGTGAAGTAGCAGTTATTCAATGCAACGTTCGACTCTCATCATGGATCATCCGAAAACAGTCGAGCTATGTTTCAAACATATGAGTCAAGTTGTGTACATCCGACCCTCCCTTACCTTGCAATGAGCAGGAGCCTTTGAGACATTGGGATAATGTTGATGAATTGCATCGTTTTATTCACTTGAAAATATAATTATGTAATTTTATTAGAGTCGAATATTTCACAATAGAGTACTAATATTAATTATTTAAACTTGTTTTATTTCTCTTCACTTTTCACAAATATGTAGATTTAATTTTAATTAAACCTTGTGGCTAATAAAAATCAAATGTATTTTAATAATTAAATTGGTTTGTGCTTTGACTGTCACACTCTCGCATTTACCAACCCAAAAACTTGTGAACAAAAATGTAAAACAATTATAGAATAGAGAAAATAAATAGAGAAAAAGCAAAATATAAGTACATCCGTCTCTCTTTCTCTCTCTCAATCAATATCAGGTTCTTCTTTCTCTTTGCATCTCTTTTTCTCTCTCATGGTGATGGTATCATCTCCGCCACAATTTTTATCGGAGGTCCGCCGGTGATCGGTGTTTTCTCCGTCTCCTCAACATTTTGATTCTTTCGGTATACATATTTTACTCAGTCGTTCATCTTTCTTTCTTGTTATTCTTGGAAAGTTTAGCTCTGTTATTCTGCGTTCTAGATCCGTGTTCTACTTTTCCGTTTAAATTCATATGGATCGGGTTATTTATGGATCCGCTTAGATCTTCTTGTAGATTTAGGTAATTCGTTTTTTTGTGGATTTATTAATTGTTGTGTAATTTATTTATTGAATTTTTTGTTTTACCTATTTTGAAGCCGTCTTTTGGAATTGGTATTGATATTCCTTTGATTTTCTTTTTCTTTACTTTTGTGTATTTATTATTTTCTGTGAATACCTGAAAAATCTTTGCACTGTTGCCCTTCTCCATTTTTTTCAATTTTTTTCTTAAACGGAAAGATATATTTTGACTTTATTAATTCTCAAATCTATGTTTCTTTTTTGTAGGCGTTTAGGAGTTTTTTTTTTGGTGAAGAAATAATTGTTGGGTGCGTAATTTCAATCGGAGTTATTTCTGCCCTCGTGTTTATGATTGTGTTGGGACATTGATATTGAGCTGGGTTCGCGTATTTTTGAACTGTTTCTTTGGTTAACTGCGTTGAAACTATTTTTTTTGTGTCTCATGAAATTTGATTTGATCTTATGGTGATATCTTCAATATTTTTTTTTCTGTTGTGTGATGTGCTACGTTTATGAAAATAGTAGGCAAGATTGTTCTGAAGATTGGATTTTAAATTTCCTACTTATCAATGGAACAATTGGGTAAGTATGATAATTTGCAAAGAAGGAAACGGGGTGAGATAATTTGTTATCAGCTTTACTACAAAGCTATAGTTGGTGTACAGTCAGCTTAACTCTGTTAAAGAAACTTCCTGGAAAATCATTGGAAACACATTAAGTCAGCAGGCTTCTCTTGTATTTGAGCCCCTAATTTCAATTGATTGGAGTTGTTTCACTGTACCAGTAAAAGACATATGGATGTCATTTGATTGGAGGTTTTGCCCATAATTACTTCAATATGTACTAGGATATGATGTGTGATATGATCATGTTGATGTTTCCTTTTTTATTGGTGGTCAGGTGAATGACCTTTTGTGGTGATAACCAGTAAGCAGACTTTTCTTGGAAATGGCTTCTGTGGGCTTAGCACCTACATCGGGTTTGAGAGAATCCAGTGGTCATAATGCTGGAGTAGATAGGTTGCCTGAGGAGATGAATGACATGAGAATCAGGGATGATAAGGTCTGCATATTGAAGAGCATAGGGTTTTTTCTATTTGTGTTTATTTTATTGCATCCTCCTTTTTTGAGGTGATTTTGTCTCCTTTTCAAATTTGTTCATCTGATTTAAAGTTTTCATTTATAGGAAATGGAAGCAGCAATTGTTGACGGTAATGGGACTGAGACAGGCCACATAATAGTGACAACTATTGGAGGTAGAAATGGCCAGCCAAAGCAGGTAATGTGCTGTGTCACTCACTTCAATTTTAATTCCTTTTTACTTCTTGCGGTCTGTTGATAAGTTCGGTGGTTCTGGTGTTTTCTCTTTATTAATTGATAAGGTTTAGACTAGTAAAAGGATCATGAGTAGACACATACTCTTATTGTTGGCCAAATTGTTAATTGCACAGTTTCACTTGGTCTTTATTGCAGACTATTAGTTACATGGCTGAACGTGTTGTTGGACAAGGATCATTTGGAGTGGTGTTTCAGGTTTTATTTAATTTCTTCATTACAAGTGTCATTGTTCATTTATGCCTATCAATGTACTCTTCCTATCCCCAGAGAAAGGTATAATGTGCATAATTGTGTGATTTTCTGATTTGGTTACTCAGGCAAAATGCTTAGAGACTGGTGAAACTGTTGCTATAAAGAAGGTTCTTCAAGATAAGAGATATAAGAACCGAGAATTGCAGACAATGCGTCTTCTTGACCACCCTAATGTTGTGTCTCTGAAACACTGCTTCTTTTCCACAACTGATAAGGATGAACTATATCTTAACTTGGTTCTTGAGTATGTACCTGAAACTGTTCACCGTGTTATCAAACACTACAATAAGCTGAACCAAAGGATGCCGTTGATACTTGTGAAGCTTTATACATATCAGGTAGTATGCGAGTTGTAATTTACATAGCTCCTCTTTGTTAACAACTCCCAATGTATGAGAACTTTGCAGATTTTATTGTACAAGTGATTGTTTTTCCTTAGTTTTCATATATGTGAGATGTTGGACAATAAGACTCTGCTACAGTTGTTCCAGTCTTTTGATTGTTTTTTTTTTTTAAAATTATGAGAAGCTAGTTGCACTTTACTTACCTTGTTGTTAATGCACTTGATAGCTAATGATTTTCTTGAGGTGGTTGTATTATCTAATATGCCTGAAGTGTACAAGATGCTGTTTCTATCTGGCAGATTTTCAGGGCATTATCTTACATACACCGCACCATCGGAGTGTGTCACAGGGACATCAAACCTCAGAATCTTTTGGTACAGTCATCTATTCCACTGACTTTGCTGCTTATTTGCTTTTAGCTTTTGGTTTGAAAAAATATTGTTGCCGGGGAACTCTTTGGTTGTAATTCCATTATAATAGATACTAGTGTGAATATCTGCTCCAAATGTGTGGAAAAAATGTCCGAAGATATGTTTCAAGTTTGTCAATGATTTGGTGTATGGAGAAGAATAATGCAATTTGGTTGATTACTTTAGCCAGAGAAAAAATTTCTCTCCTCATGTGCTCATTACTCTTCTTATAATGTTGTAAATTTTTATGCATTTTATAAATGCTTTAAGCTGCCTGATCCAGTCAGAGAAATAAAAGGATGTAACTAGATTGATATACTGCATGTAACAGGATATGAATGTAACTTTGCACCCACTATGAGCTCATTTCTCTGTGTCTTATTTGTATGGACATTGTGTGGTGAAAATATGTTTCCTGTGCTGATATGAGCTTTCATCACCTTGAGCCGGCATCTTTTTTTCCAATTGGGTTATGGATTCTATTATAAAGATATCTGCGAGACTGATATTGACATGTTTGGTGAACTTTCTATGCCCTTAACCTAGACAGGAAATGTATTCTGCTTTGCTTATATATAATTCAAAAAAATTCAATCAACCTGTATAATTGTCTTTATATCTCTTTATTGGCTTCTCAAGGTATTGGAGCCTAAAGAATATTAGAAAGAAACAATGAAAGAGGAAGTACTTGATGTGACCCAACATAAAACAGGAGAACTGATGTCTTTGCAATTTTAGTGTCATACAGTGATGCTAACTTTCTTCACAATTTGAAAGAAGGGGTTCATTTGTTTTGCTTGAATATCATGGTTTATGACCGTTGAACATGTTAGCTAATGCTAATCAGAACTATTTGTTCTTTCCATTAGCATTTCGCATTTCTCTCTGGATACTAAGAATCCATGTCATGGCACTTTTTTTCGCAGGTGAATCCACATACCCACCAGGTTAAATTATGTGATTTTGGGAGTGCCAAAGTTCTGGTGTGTTTACATTTTTTCTTTGCCTCTTGTCCATTTTAACATATAAGTCTATTTGGTGCATTTTCTGATTGGATAATCTGCTCCAAATTTTTGTCAGGTTAAAGGAGAACCAAATATTTCTTACATATGCTCTAGGTATTATCGAGCACCTGAACTCATATTTGGTGCAACAGAGTATACTACTGCTATAGATGTTTGGTCTGCTGGATGTGTCCTGGCTGAGCTACTTCTTGGTCAGGTAGGTTGTTACTTTCTCCTAATATTTAGCTTATTCGTGGACAGTATTCTGTATTACATTGTTTTACACCGACAATTCTCTGTATCTCATTGTTCTCTTTCTTCTATGTTCAGCCTTTATTTCCAGGTGAAAGTGGAGTTGATCAGCTTGTTGAGATCATCAAGGTAACCTCGTCTATTTGACTTTCTTGTCTGCAGTTCCTTACCAACTTTATTTGCACGAGCTTTGTGCCTTTTTCTACTGTTCTTGATTCTATCTCGTCATTGTCATTTTTTTGTTTTTTCTTTTCATTTATTGCATCTTGTTGTAATTTTTATAGGCTTTCTTTCCTGCCTTGCTATTTTGGAGTTGTTTATTACTCGACTTGCAATGTTCTGGGGCAACCCTTATGTGATTTCTGTTTTCTCAGTTTTTTTTTTCTGCGAAGATATCTTATTGTGGAGATAATAGCTCTTTCTAGTGGCTGTTCTAGCACATTTCTATCATTTTTATCACTGAGGGATTTTTTAGCAATAAGATTTCTTTAAGATGTATGTAATAGGGAAATTAAAAGGAAGTGAAAAGAAAAGATAAGAACTAAAGTTCATACATACAAATTAACTTGACTTTCGGCTTGAGTATTGCTTCCCAGCTGTTGTGATCGAGTTCTGATGTTAAGTGAAGATCCACCTCTTTCAAACTGCCATATCAGCCCAGCTTATGATTGTGAATCAAATAAACCTGAGAGATGTTAAGATGGGCTTTTTCTGACCAATAATAGTTTGTTTCTGGAAGTAGGAGCTTCTGACCTGAATAATCTGATTCTAGAAACATGTGATTCTGACTTGAATAGTCTGTAAATGCCCAATGATTTTGCCCTCTACTCTGGTCTGTTCCATAAACTTAGCGAGAAATTCCTCTAAACTTGGTGCAAGTTATTAGTTTCATTAAAAACACCCTTTTATTAGACTAACTAAACTAAAATACCCCTCCTCCCCCCACATCTATCACACGTGTTAAAAACACCTATTAACTTGGCAAGAATTTAGGGCTGTATTTCACTCATGTTGTGTAATATTTTGTTAGTCAAGTAGAGGGGTGTTTTTAGCACTGTCAATAGTTTGACGATGAAACTAATAATGTGCTTTAGTTTAGGGGTGTGTTTAATACTTTTATCTAAACTTAGTACTTGATTCTGTGCTAAGTTCAGTTTGTCCTACTGTTTTAGATTCTAGATTGTAATTCATGGAAGGAGCCTTGTTTGAATGTGAAGTAAATCACACTGTGGTGCAATACATTTCCTTTTATTGCTTGTCTAACAGGAAATCACACTGTGGTGCAATACATTTCCTTTTATTGCTTGTCTAACTGTTTCAGATTCAGAAATTCTGTAATTAAGACGAGCTCACTGTTTTGATAAAGAAATAGAAGTAGAAGCAGTATTGTTTTAGTAATAAGACGGCTTTCTGTATTATTAACATTTTAATTGTTATCTTAAATAAATGTAGCTAAGAAGACACTCAACCTTTTGCTGCATGGCCATGTTACTTAATTTGTTGTCAATTTGGTATACGTCTACTTTTCTTTTGCCAAAAAACTGTATATCCTACCTCATTTTTGCAGGTTTTGGGAACTCCTACGAGGGAGGAAATTAAATGTATGAATCCTAACTATAATGAGTTCAAATTTCCTCAAATTAAAGCTCATCCATGGCACAAGGTACTTAAAATGCAACTTATCATAACCAACCCCTTCATAGAACTGGCCAGTGTAAAGGCGACAAGTCATTTCTAATGTTGATTTTCAGATATTTCATAAGCGCATGCCTCCAGAAGCTGTTGATCTGGTGTCAAGACTGCTTCAGTACTCTCCTAACTTGCGCTGCACTGCTGTAAGTATGCTCAAATTTATTTGTTTGAGCTAATCTCTTGTGTCTATATATGTTCACTGATTATGCACGGGTCATCTTTCTGTATCTGTTCAATGTTTGACATATTGTGATGTTAGCTCAACATAGCATGCCATTCTTCTCTCTTAATGGCTTCACCAAATTTCTTAAAGAGCAGTGCAGCTGTAGTATAATTTGTCAATGGCATGGTTATTTATGTCTAGTCCTAGGTAGTGATAGTTGTACTAATTTTGAATGCAGTTGGATGCTTTGGTTCACCCCTTTTTTGACGAGCTTCGTGATCCCAATACACGCCTTCCTAATGGACGCTTTCTTCCTCCCTTGTTTAACTTCAAGGCTCATGGTATGTTGTTGACAAGACTTTTTCAGATTAGTTTCTTTCCATAAGTTACAACTGAATCTATTGAATCTGGCTTTCTTGTCACCAGAGTTGAAGAATGTGCATGCAGAGCTATTATTGAAGTTGGTTCCAGAGCACGCCAGGAAACAGTGCCCTTCCCTTGGGTTATGAGTTTCCTGCACTGTGATAGAAATAATTTAAGTGTACCCGTTGAAGCTGTGTTTCTTCTCTGTATCAATTTGTTCCTTCTTTTCCTTATCTTACCATGTATCTGTTGTCCCTTTGTATTATTATTATATCTTGTTTTGTAAAAGCAAATGTAGGGAATTGATCTTTAACAAATACCCGATCTCCAACCTGTGTTCCTTTTACCCTGGTCCGATATGTCCTATGCTTGTAACGTTATGTGGTGGAGAATTAACAATTTGAGTGAACTTTATTACTATGGGCTTTCAAAGTAATGATAGGGTGACTGTTGATATGGCTGTTTCTCGCTTGTGATATTGTCATGTGTAGGTTCCTGAGACACTTGGTATTTTAAAGATTGCTGGCCTGTGGTTTGTGCTGTATATAAAAGATTACTGGCCGTTGGTATGTCATCACTAGTGTTTTCTTTACTTGTAGGATAATACAAAGCTTTATGGTTCCATCACAAACGGCTTCTAATTCTAGTCATATACAAAAATGCAAGTCATTGTTCAACACTAGTATATAGTGAACAAACATTTGTCTGCGCTATGTGGTGATTTTGAGCTACTCATTGTAAAAATTGTACAGTAGTTTTTCACGGTTAATATCCCTGTTATGAAATGACCGAATGCTTGGAATGAAGACTACGTTTTCGTTAATAAGAAATATCAGAATATAGCATGCTTGGGGTGATGTGTGAGGTGTTATAGCCAATTGAGTAGCTTTAGAAGCATGTGTAAAAAGGATGTGATCTTGCTTGGGAAGGTAATGAGATGATTCGTGAGGTTCCATTGGTCAAAGAATGAATTTGTTTTTTTGGCGTTAAAATTTTTTCCAGGGAATTAATTTTTTTTTAAAAAAAGATTAAAGAGAAGTCTTTCCACATTTACTATACAAGATAAATTCACCAGACTTCGTAAACCCCTTTTTAAAATTTTCTGTGGCAAATAGTAAAACTTGGAAATGGAAAAATCATATGCCCTAGGATTCTTCAGATTTAGCTGGCCATTATGCTTGCATATTATATAAAAAGAGTTGGCATAGTTCTCTGTCAAAAAATTAGTATATCAAAAATTATATAAAGTATATATATATATAATATTAAATTTTGAATATCGAAATTTCTGACTTCACATGAGAAAAACTGTGATTTTTTAAAAAAAGGAAAACAAAAGATCTGGAAACTTCTACATTCCCAGAAAGTGGAAGGGAAACGTATAAACGCCATTAGCCACTAGGGATTGGGAATTCAGTATTTTCTTTTTCCTTTTAAAATGCCGTTGGGAAAATACTACTGCGATTACTGCGATAAGGAATTCCAGGATACGGCAGCAGCTCGGAGGCGTCATCTTCAAGGTGTTCAACATCAAAGAGCCAAAGCTTTTTGGTACGACTCCTTGCGTAGTAAGTTTCTCGTTTTTCATTCTTCTTAATTAATTAATTTCCAAATGTTACTTCTGCAAGTATTGTTGAAGTGATTTTCTGGGATAACAGATCCTCAGTTATTAAACGATCCGGATTCGTTTGGTAAAGGAGTCTGCAATCACTTTGTTCGAACGGTAATGCTCTTTTATTTGTTTTAAATTTCTGCACTATTGACATACGGAGTCAGAAATTGTATTATCCTATTTCGGATTGGACTGGTTACACTCAGTTCAATTGATGCATCTCGTATTTACCATTAAGAAAAGACAAATTATTACAATTTAAGATACTTTGAATTAGAATTTGAGTTTACATAGGCTTTTTACTTTAATTTATACTCCTCTGTTACATATTAACTTAATTTTTAACCTTTTTTTCATTGTTCGAAATAGTTGAATTGTTTAAAGTTTAGGCAGAGGTTTGAATCTTTTTTATATTTGCCTTTTTATTTACTGATGTTTTATATTTTGTTGGAGATACACTATTCTACTTGGAAAGCTATATTTATGATTTCACAAAGAGCAAGAGTGGAAAGTATGGTTTAAACTATATGCTTGAATGTTTTCTTAATATGGATAATATGGAATAAAGGGTGTATAAGGTTTTGTAAGGCCTATAAGCTTCTCAGAATAGTGCCAAGTTGTAATGGGAGCTTTGGCCTTTGAGTACTATATGACAGAAGCACCTTTGGCAACTCTGGCAAGAATAATTTACTATAGAAGGACATAACATAATGATTGGATTCCCCTTAATGTGCTGATGGTTTAGTTGTGCCTCCAACCTGATGAGCGTGGTATATGTGTCGTAGCAGAGTTTCATAATCTGCTAATTTGGCTTAACTTGTAATCTTAGCAAATTCACATCATTATGGTTGAAAAAGTAAGTAGTAATATGCTGATAAATGATCAACATCATAGATAGCACTTCTAGTCACAAAGTTATGAAAATACTTCGTCCACGTGAATATATCACCCAAGGTCAGATGGCATTTCTCACATTGTTGGCTTCAATGTGACACAAAATGTTGAGGGAGTAACAACAATGCATAGGGGATGGTGAAGTCTAAACACTGAAGAAATTCTATGTGTTTGACGCCCTCTCTTGGATAATATTGTTGATCGTATCTTTTACATGCACCAAAGGGGTATTGCCAGTATGGAGACTCCTGCAAATATTATCATCCCAAGCAAAACTTTCAAACAGTGAACCAAACGGGAATCCCTCCAGGTATCTTTCTCGCAAGTTTTGTGTATATTTATATTCAGGATTATACCGTTATTTAACTAATGTCTTAAATCTAGTATGGTTTATCTATCATGTTAGCTATTTAAACTTACTGGCCTCACAAAGTAGTTTTGTTTGTGAGAGATACACGTGTGTTTGTCTGAGAAGACTAGTTTGCTGGAAGATGAGGTAGCCTTGCACAGAAAAATTATTTGTTTTTTGAAGGGATTGGATTGCCTGCTGTTAGGTTAATTAAAAAGTGGAACCATGACAGTGCAAATTGCAAGTAACTATAAACAAATAACAAATAATGAGTTACTAATGTGTTTAGGAAGATCAACTATCCATCCCATAGATAATTTTGCTCCCTAGACTAATTCTGTCATCAACCTGGCAAACTTTCACTATCACTGTTATATAACATTAACAACCAGCTTTATTCATAATGAATGAGATATTCTGATTTTGGGCTTGTCACTTGAAAGAGTGCTGCATTTCAAGTTTTAACTTTTTTCTTTTTCTCTTGAAGAATGAAAAGTGCTTTCGCTTTGCAATTTCTGTTGACGATTCTTAAAAAAATTGATGGACCATTTTGGTTCATTTAACAATTGATGATGTCAAGAAATCAGAAGGACCTGTCTAAGAAAGTTTGTCCAGAAAGTTCTGGGTTCAGATTACAGCTATGTGGATTAATAGATCCTGAAACCCTCCTAATGCTTTTTAAGTTCTCTCTCTGAAACGGAATTGGAAAACTGGTGTAATGCAAGCAATTTCAAAATTTTGTTGTTTGCTGGTACGTGAAATAGCTGTCCTTGTCACTCATGCAAAAGATGTCCTGTTTTTGTCAGATGTTATTATACTCTCAAAGGGATATCTTAGGAAGTAATCTAACTTTTGGAAAGTCGGAGCTTTAAGTCTTGGAAATCTATCTTTTGAATTTCTTGGATTTGGCAGCATGCAGAATTCACTTCTGCGACTAGTATTCTGTGCTTTTTTTGTTTATGCTACAACTTGTTCATTCAAGATTTAAAAATTTATGTCCCAACTATTTTGAAGTTCTTAGTCCTGTAATTTTAAGTTTTCATTTCTAGTAGTTATTCTAAAATATTGAATGACCTGAATTAGTTTTTTTAAGTGGTGGAATATTAATTCTTGACATGGATATACACTTGCATTGGGAGTTTACTTGATTGCAAAATCATCTCCTATGAATTTTAATAGTTATGGAAGAACACAATGCGTGCAACTTTTGATTTCCTTTTCTTTATCCAATTCTAGGGGAAAATAGTAGAGAGGGTTTTCACTCAAGCAGTCAACCTTTTGGTTCGGCCTCGTTACCAGGCAAGGTTTGCTTTTGCATCTATTTTCATTCTATTTTTCTTTAAAATGTTTGTGTTGTGATTTTTCCAATTCCTTAATTGATCTGCTGATCCTCTTGGTGTTTTTTCTTCTTCTAAATTTGATGTTCTTGTTTGTAGCAGGTGATGTGTTCAGAGAAAAGGCCGGAACATCACTGGGCAATCTGCCTCCCTCTCTAAGGCCTCCGCCAGAGGGTGGTTATCCACCTCTCCCATTTGTTGACTGGGGATAGGTCTGCCACCTCATTTACAACTCTTGTCAGATATGCTTTAAATAGGTTGATTAAACATGTAGATTGCCCAAAATATAAATACTATTTCGACAATGAAAGAAATAGATGACTGCTATTTGCAGTTAGAAAAAGACATCAAAAGTTATGAAAGATTCAGAGTGTTTGTTTTAATTTAATCATAACCTGGTTATCTTTTTATAATTCGGACTTCATGCACCTGTTATTCAAATTGGAAATTTTAGTGTGGTGACAGGAATAGATGCTCGGCATATTTGGTTGCAGAATGTTATTCATACACTTTTTCAAGTCTTTCCTTTCCCCTCAATGACCCTGTTAAGTTCAATTAATGTTGATTTTGGACCGTTATATTGGTTGGACCTGCAAGTATCTACTGTTGGTGCAAGATGTGGATTACTAGTTCCAGTTGTACTGCTTGCCTGTGGTTTTGGTGGCTATCATTTGAAGGTTACACATTAGATGAGTTTGAGGAGTACGGTTTGGATTATAAATTGTTAATTTAATGAACATATCAGGAGTGTTACTGCCTTAATTTTGTAAAGAAGGCGAGTCCGGTCCTACTAAGTTAAGATTGATTTTTTTGGCATTGTGAATTGTGATTAAGCCTACGGTGTTTTCATGTTTATATTATTTATCATTTTTATTAATAAAATTAGGTCCTTGGTAACTTAGGTGGATGTGTATACCGTTGATACAATTACATAGAAGTATCGATAGTTTCGAAGAGGTGATCTACCTAGGTCCGAGACACTTCTGTATCAATTCTAAAGCTTGAGTGTGAGATATGTTACCAATATTCTATAAATGGCTTTTTTTCACATGGAGTGCTGTGTTCATCTTCTAATTCTCAGTTCTAGCTGAGTAAGTCACTATTCTACACATGTTATGTTGACTTGTGTTTCATTGTGACAAATAAGAGACAACCTAGAATGAAGAAAAATAAATAAATATTGGAGACAAGGTAAAAGTATGTTGGTACTTATCCTCCCATGGTTCGAATCCCACTTTTGCCAGTATGTCCCACACATAGGAGCTATTTACTAGGCATGGGCACCGAGTCTGATCCACACCCAGTTGTGTATTAGGAAGAAAAGAAAAACTGGTTGAGGTCATTGCATTCATCACATACTAGAAAGGGTTGCATAAGTAACATACACTGATGGAGCTATTGATGGATGGCTTCACTACTACTCCAGCAAGCATTAGTAAAATGACCGTCTTGTCAAAATTACCCCATTGCCTCAAAAGCTACCGCCCATTGCGGAGTAAGGGGGGGTCGGATGTACGCAGTCTGACCTTTATGCTTAAAACATAGATCGACTGTTTCCGGATGATCCATGATGAGCGTCGAAAGTTGCATTGACTAACTGCTATTTCACAATTGAAAAAAGCACATACAATTTAAAAAGTCATTTTACTTTATTCCATTCTACCTCAAAGCCAAAAAATAGTAAAATTTTATTCCATTGTTTAAAATTTGTCATGCACAATCGGAATATGAACAGCACGTATGCCCCAGTAGTTTAGTAACATTACTGCTGAACTGGTTCCTATACCTCCCATTCGTTTCCTTTGAGTACTAGTTTAACATGGAAAAACTTGATTTTATGTGGATGCTTGGGTATTATAACATAGGTTAGCAGGTAAACAACTTGCTTGGTTACATTACACATTTCCAGTTTATTTTGAGTTGATTTTCTCAAATTTCTGAAGAGGCTTTTTCTGGGACTTCGTCTACTTTCACCAAACCACTAGAAAGCAGTCAGAATATTACCATTTAGTTCAAGCACTTGAGTTATGGTTAATTATTAAGTTTTATATATTTTCTACCAAACTTTATCATCCAAAAAAAAAAGTTATCTATTTCAATTGTTTCCACAAAGAATATATATTTACTTATCTCCGCCGCTCCAACAAAGTAAAGCTCTCCATTTTGTAGTACCAGAACTCAAAAAGGTAACGTCAGCACAAAATTCCAAAGCAATATGTATCAAAGCATGCTCTTTGTCATATATTTGTTTCATTGTAGGCATTCAACTATGCTTTCTTTTGACTTTCTAAAGACAATTTTATATAATGGGAATTAACAATGAAGCAAACGAGTGGTCCTATATGGGGTTTTTATCTACTCCTAGTGGAACTATATTTTGTTACACTCTTAATATTCCTTTCCTGGCCCTAGAAGAATCAATAGAACTAAAGATTTTCTTTGGGATTTTTACACTACATAACAAATCAATAAAGACGCAACAAAAACTAACTCAATTTTTCAAAAATTATTTTTACATACTAACCCAATTTTTCAAAATGGGACAGAGTAGCTGCTTTTAGCCTCCTAAAAGCTTGACCAAACATCCTACTAGTTTTTCTTCTTTCAAGAATTGTTGACTTTAATGGTAATTTTTTTATTTTTTGTCAGGTATATAATATTTGTATCAAAATGTGATTAATATAGATTAGCATGGAATCGTTCTCTAACAAAATGTTTTTTATATCAAAAGGTTAAATCCAAAACTTCTAATTAAATTCACTAATGGTAGATGAGATGCATCTATCCTCTCAAAACCACAATCTAAAACAGCTACTATATTTTAGGTGCAGCGTGCACTCAATGTCCCACTTTCAAAGAAAAGATCCCATAGGTTGAGTTAGTGGTTACTTTTGCAAGTAGCTGCTATACACCTTGAACTTCTATATTCTTTCATTCTATGTGAATTATATACAAAAGAACCCTTAAAACAAGACTTAACTCGTGGTGGAGCAAGTTCAAACTCATCAATGTATTCTTGCAAAGAGAAAAATAGAAAAAATATGTGTAAATTTGGCACAAATTATTAGTTTCATTCTCGAACTATTGATAGTGTTAAAAACACCCTTCTACTTGACTAATCGAATTTAAATATACCTCTGTTCTTGTAAAAAGAGTGAAATACACCCCTAAATTTTTGTCAAGTTAAGGGGTGTTTCTAACACTAGTGGTAGTTTGAAGGTGTATTTTAGTTTAGTTAGTCAAAAAGAGGGATATTTTAGTTTAGTTAGTCAAGTAGAGGATTTATTTTTTTCCATTGTGAAAAAAGAGCAAGAATGAAGATTTTTTGGTCCGCACATAATCCTGGTGGTTGGTTTTTTGGATGTGAAGATAGTCGAGTATGATATAAAGTTTTTTTGTTTAAATTTTAATAATCAAGATTCAATTTTTATGGTTATTTTGTTGTTTGTAAACAAGTTGGATGAAAATTTTTTAGTTGGTGCGAAA
>JAOTQR010000001.1:30643719-30663236 GCA_025774065.1 Solanum ossicruentum | reverse complement strand
TTTTCATTTTTTTTAGAAATGCCACGTGTAAAAATAAGGGGTATGATGTGTACAGGTTTAGCTTACGTGGACAAACGTGACATCTCATTATTGGCTGAAAAAGACACGTCAGCGCAACTCCACTCACGTGCCACGTCAGCGACTGGTTTGTGGCTACTTGTTCAGGAATTGCCAAGTTGAGGGTCCTATTTGTGCACTATGAAAGTTTAAGTTCTAACTTACAAAATGATGTCAAGTTTAAAGTCCAATTTGGGGTTTACTCAAATTAATAACTTATACCAAATCCAGAGGTATTTTTAATAGTTTTCTCTATCTCAAATAGCATTATGAAAATTTTGATAGATTAATTAGTGATTTATCATTTTCCTGTTAGTGTAATCAATCAGACAAAATTGAAATCTACGCACCAAATGCAAATGGAATCCTTTTCTTATGGCTATTAAAAGTTGAGATTCAAATTTCTATTGTAATATTATTCCTAACTGAAAACTAAAAGAAGCATTCTGTGAAACAAAATTTTATAAACCATACATATCCATGATAACACGTTCCATCAGAATTGCCTATTGGGCATTGGGACCAAAGTGGCACGTAATGGGATCAAAACGTGGCCTTCTTTTGATTTTCACTATTGTGATATGAATTATCTCATTTGTATTTAACTTAAATACACTGACATATAGAAGTTAAATTCTTATTGTTAAAGGGAGACCCTCTTTTTATCCTCAACCAGAAAAACCATTCTGCAAATGGAATAGGTCGGTTTTGATATGATTAAATTAATGCCGACCATGCAAAAGAGTCATTATTCCACTAAGAATCACTTAGTATAAAAGGGAATATTTCACTTTGAGAAGTCGTAAGTTACATAACTGAACTACTTGCATACTTGTTTACAAGTGATCCTTTCTTTAGGTGGTGGTCACATAAACTTCCAAGAACGTGGGTACCTTGCCTTATACCTTCTGAAAAACCTACTGATATTGACAAAAGAAAACCTATTCATGAAGTTTGAGTATGGCTCTTTGAATTACTGAACCAAAAAGTGTAATCTTTTTAGTCTAGTGAAACTGACATTTTATTTATTCTGTAGCATTAGTCAGAGGTCTAGTAAAACAAGTAGCCAAATTGTGTTATTTCACTTCTTTTGGTTCTATAAGTACTCTGTTTTAGTTAACAAGCTATACTAGCTGGACACAAATTATGGAATTCACTAGAGTTTGTTTCTTGGTTTTTTCTGTTTTCTTGATTTATTATGTTTGTTTAGTTCATGGTAGGCTTTATGATTACCCAAAAGTGTCGCGTTTTCGTGCATTGTCACAAATATCAATGCCACCTTCCCCTGCACCTGAGGGTGATACAAAAATTGACAATGTGAAGAATTCATCAAATGATTCTGTAGTAGCCATTTTCAATGTGTTGTCTTATGGGGCTGTTGGTGATGGTGTGACCGACGATACACAAGCATTTAAGATGGCTTGGGATGCTGCTTGTCAAGCTGATTCAGCTATTTTACTTGTTCCAAATCACTATTCCTTCATGATCCAATCCACAATCTTCACTGGTCCTTGCAAAAGTGGACTCATTTTTCAGGTAGTGTCACAGACTATATCGTGTATTTGAAACGTTCTTCGATAATTTGGTGAAGTGACTAATTATGCTTGATGGTGTAGGTTGAAGGAACCATTATGCCACCAGATGGACCTGATTCGTGGCCAAAAAATGTCAGTAAGAAACAATGGTTAGTCTTTTACAGAATCGATGGGATGTCAATGCAAGGTGGTGGACTCGTTGATGGTAAAGGAGAAAAATGGTGGAATCTCCCTTGCAAGCCACATAGAGTAATTTTCTTGATCCATTAGTAATGTTGTTTTCATGTGATCGGGATATCATCATGGGTTTAAACTTTGAAAACAGTCTCTTGCAAAAAATGCAAGTCAAGACTGTGTGGGATAGCCCTTGAGGTCCAGTCCTTCCCGGACTTCTCCCGTAGCAGGAGCTTTAGTGCACTGGGCTGGGTTGTCCCTTTTTTTTGTTTTACAAATTTTAATGATCTTTGAGTTTGTATATAATTCAAAACACTTCAATACAACAGGGAATAAATGGAACAACTCTACCTGGTCCTTGTGACAGTCCTGTGGTAAGTTAAAAAACACATTGTTTTGCTCCTTGGACGAAAAAACAACATAAAATCTAATGTTTAATTTTACAGGCTATAAGGTTCTTCCTGAGCTCAAATTTGACAGTACAAGGGCTCAAAATCATGAACAGCCCATTGTTCCATTTCAGATTTGACAGTTGCCGCGATGTCCACGTTGATTCACTTTACATAAAAGCACCATCTCAAAGCCCCAATACAGACGGAATTCACATAGAGAATACCAATGATGTCACAATAAGAAATTCCATAATCTCCAATGGTATAATCTTAATTCTTGGAAAGTAAGTAACAAGACGCTTCTTCTTACCTTCTCTCTCTGAGCACTACCAAATTATGTTGTAGGTGATGACTGTATTTCAATTGGAGCTGGTTGTTACAATGTTGATATAAGGAACATGACCTGTGGTCCAAGTCATGGAATAAGGTAATATTCAAATGCTGCAATACTGAATATCACACCATGTCAAAGCAATTTTGCACCAAAAATATAACCTTAAAAAATGGCACATTAACTGACAAAACTGCCAGAATGAAAGATGTATGCCCTACCACTATACAAAAGAAAAAAAAGGAAGAACACTTTTAAGCCCATAACAAGATGTCTACTCTGTCTCTTTACCCAAATCTTGAATATAAAGAAAGACTCTGTCTTTGCATAATTTTCAGCATTGGCAGCCTAGGCATGCGCAATTCCCGGGCATGTGTATCCAACATTACAGTTGAAGATTCAACTATTAAGCATTCAGATAATGGTGTTAGGATCAAGACATGGCAAGGAGGATTTGGGAGAGTATCAAAGATTAATTTCAACAACATTAGAATGGAAAGTGTCCGAAATCCGATAATTTTAGATCAGTATTACTGCAACACAAAGAGCTGTGCAAATCAGACTTCAGCAGTGTACATTTCTGATGTGATTTATTCAAACATAAAAGGAACTTATGATGTGAGAAGTCCACCAATGCATTTGGCTTGTAGTAACAATGTCCCTTGCACAAATTTGACTTTTTTGGATGTGGAGTTGTATCCTGCTCAAGGGCAAAGAATCTTGGAGCCATTTTGTTGGAATGCTTATGCAGCTCTAAGGACTATTACTATTCCACCACTTTTTTGCTTGTTGGAAGGCACACCTCAGTCATTGCCAAGTAGTGATGTTGATCAGTGCTAATAGATGATACATGTATTATGGTTTGCATAGTAAAGATGGAGTAATTAATATGTATTAAACTTCTACTTCTATTATTAATATTGTTGCAGAGGGACTAAAAACTTAACTGTAAGCATGTATCCCTTTGTTAATAATATAAATATATTTTAAACCATGGTATCATATGCTTTATCAAATTTAAAATATTTTCTACTTTCCTGTCGATTTAAGACACTGACAGTGTAAATAGTTCTTAACTATCAATGCCTCATAAAGGCAAGACAATCCGGTAAAAAAATCGTCCCACATTAGCAAGGTCCAGGGAAAGGTCGCACCTCAAAGGTTGTACTTCAAGCTTGCTTCCACAGTTTGACCCTGGAATGTAGTTTGGTCATTGGTGACCGGTAAAAGACCAAAGTTTAGAGCATGTTTGGATGTCTATGAAACTCAGTAGAAAGGAATCCAGAAGTTTGTCACTTTTAACCACTTAACCGCACACATCTCAATTACCACATGCCCAATAAGATTTATATGTGTAATTTAACGAGTTCAACAAAAAAAGCAAGTGATCAATAATTGAAAAGCAGGAAACTAATTTCCTTAATTACAGTTCAGAGTGACTGACATCTCATAGCTAGTGGCTCAATTTAAGAACTACAAGTCTATTGTACTTTTACAGGCTGGTAAAACAGTTAAAAAACCTTTAAGTTTGTAATATTATAAAGTCACATTAATAAGCGAAAAATAAAGCACGTTACCTATTATATCCAATGATAAATTTCCATCGATAGTGTAAAATATTTTCAAAATTCACGTATATAAGTAATCAAAGGTTCTACAAAAATAGGTTTGGCAATAGCAACAACAACAACATATCCAGTGATATCCCACAAGTGAAATTTGGGGAGGATAAATTGTACGCAGATCTTATTACTAGGTATAGAGGCTGTTTCCTAAGGCAATAGCATGTAGGTTAATCACGTTTTTGTAGGTTAATTAGAGATGTCCCTACAACTAGAAAAATCCGTGGAGTAAAAGACGCACAACATCTTTTCCTTTAGTATTTAGTAACATGCAGGCAAATAATAGTGATTGTAAGTAGTTTTAATTTCTGTGGAGTAATCATAAGGCCTATTAAATTAGAGAAACACAGAATTTTTCATATTGAAGTGAAGGAAAATTTATCCATCACTATCTACTCAAAACAAGCTTTACTTTCTTCTTCTTGTTTAAATTATAGGGGTAGAATGGCATTGAATTAAAGAAGATGCAATAATTAATGTGGAAAAGGGGGGAGGTCACAACATAGCAAATGGAGGAAGGCGGCTGTGGTGTGGGGCTATACAAGCTAAAACACCCAAGTTAAATAAACTGGTGGACGGTGCACGAGGAAACTAAACAAAATCAACTGCACTACTACTAGTAGATTTTTCAATATTAACTGCAAACATTTTTTAATTTTATTTTTTCATTCATGTGCTTAATTACTATGTGATGGATTCTTCTATTTTGTTTTCTTTCACATAAAAATCCAACCTATTCGTTATGACATTTGGTTTTGATAAAATATCTTAACCAATGTTTTTTTTTTTTTGTAAATAATAATAATTATTACCAAAAGAGTCATTTAAGTACTGGAAAGCAAAGTCTAGACAGTTCTAGCCTGCAAATCATAGCATCCAAATAACCAAACTATGGATAGTAATCTAGACAAACGATGCACTAGCTAACTTTGCTTGCTTACTGGATTTCCTGGACAATAAGTTGTATAAGCATGCTAACTGGCCTTGAAGTCTTCCGAAAGTTCTCTTGTTCCTTTCTTGCCACACTGCATAAACACTTGCTGCTAGAGCCATTCGGAATATTTCTGCCTGCTTTCCTTTATAGTGCAGCAGTGCCCGTCTTATTTCCTCATTCCAACCTAGTGCTTGCCTGTCTATGCGCATCCAATGCAAAATCTTCTCCCACGATGTTGCATAGTACACACGCATCTGAAAAATAGATGCTCACTACCATCAATCCCTAACCAAAAGTATTAGTATGCGTAAGTTGTAACTCCTTTTCTTTACCCACAGCCTACAACTCTTTCTCCGTCTATTTTTATATTTTAGAAGTACCACTTAAAATCATTTTCGTTTGATATGACTAGCCTGGAATATTTGACCCCACTGGCCCACACGGGCAAAACTTTAAATATAATAAGTTTTTGACTTTTGACCTTAAAGAACAAACGGAGGTCAATAGTTCAAGAACACTCATTTTCAGAGTCATCGAGTGTAATTATATGCCAATTTCGATATTGTGACTGAGCCAGAAGAACAGAAAGAAACTAGCATGAAACACCTCCAAATAGACGAGATTAGCATGAAATATCTCCATTGAAGGAGATAGATGTACACACCATATGCATTTGCCATATACTAAAAGTTCACTGTTTATTAAAGCATTACATTTATATCCAAGTCAACTTTCTTCTGCATACACAGCATAAATAACACGGCAAATACACTTCCGGTCACAGATGTGGAGTACTAGTATGAAGTGGCGAGTAGCTCCAGTAAAGAAGCAGCAAATTGCATTTGTGTCTCCTCGTCTATGGTTAGGAAGAGGGGCACGTGTACAAATAGTGATCGGATGCCATTCTGTTCTGCAAAACGCAAGGAATGGTAGTATACGTAATTGCATACGAACCGGCCTGCATCATCAGAGGCCATTACATCATATCCCATCTTTGCCAATACCTTGGTCATTTCCTCCACGGGAAGAGAAGTCTACAGAAAGAGTGAACACAGTATAAGAGAAACGGTAAAAGGTACAACCAAAAGTAAATTGTTCCTGGATCATAAGTTACAGGAAGCAGATATTTCCAGTCAGTGCAATCATGCAGAAAGATTAGATGCTAGTAACAACTCCCCATTCCAGAAACTACATGTTCAAACAAATCGGTTAGATCCTCCTACTGTAAAGAATTTCCATGTGTGCTCTTCTTTTTCCCCATTTCTAAACTAACTGTTCGTGGACATCTTAGAACAGGGAATCTACCACATAGTCCAAAATTAAGCGTACTGGAGAAACCTAGATATTCGATTTTAGGCAGACATGGAAACTTGAAAGAACTGATTATGCAGGGATTACTTGAACCAAATAAAGGTATGGTAAAGAAAAATATCAAGAGTCACTTATACATAAGATGGAGAAATTGGTGTTAGCTCGGATGCAACTCCAACTATTCAAGATAGGAAATATATTTCCAACAAGCATTAAATTACTTCATTATTCAATCAGCTTCTCCCTCCTTAAGGAAGTCACACACAGATTCTCGCTTAGACAGTACAAAACATGTGAACAAAAGTGAAATAATTTATAAGCCATGATTGTTAGTCTTGGTAACAATTCACAATGTCATAATCCCTAGAAATTAGAATATCTTTTCAGTAAAAATAAATGAATAAAAGTCTTTAAAAGGTTTGCAAGCTCGGAATTTTAAGAGAAGAAATTGGATTTAGATTGTATATCATGAAATGAAGAATCAATAAACCTCAGAAGGAAATGCTCAGGCAGATAAAGATGAGACAAAAAGAATTAACGCATTTTGAAAGTCAACAGAAGGAAATAAACAGAGAATTGTGCTCATCCTGCTCCTATAAGGAAAAGATACTTCATAGAACCAACTCTAATGTTCCCAGGAAGCTCACTCTTTTTTATGGAGCCAATTCTAACGTTCCCAGAAGGGTCCCTTTTTTAAAAGAACTGACTCTAATGTTCCAAAGAAGATCCCTTTTTTAATAGAACCAAGTCTAACAGACAATCCATTTTTTTATGGAACCGACTCAAATTATCCTTTTTTTAATATCATCAACTCTAACGTCTCCAGGGAGATCCGGCTTTTTAAAGAACCAACTCTAATGTCTCCAGGAGGATCTCCTCTTTTATAGAAACATCTCTAGTGTTCCCAGGAGGATCCATTTTCTCTCCAGAAAGCCTATAAAGAGTTGTCTCTTCCTCATTTTGTTGTCTTGCCTTTTTAAAGAGAAGAAACATTACTGTCTTAAAAAAAGCCTAACAAACTTTTCAAGGGAGGGAAGAGGAAACTTGCAAAACAGCTGTAATATCTACTCCTCAATTCCAAGTAATCGGCAATATAATTTTCCACATATAGCATGCTAAATTTGGGTTGACTCTATTCAAATGCTCAATACAAAGACAAATTGGAGGTCCTCTAAAGCTAGGGGTTCTTCAAATTTCACACTTATCCCTGTAATAACATACAAATCACTAATCAAGCTAAAAACAACTCCTAACAAACAGTGAACCTACTGTTAGTGTGTTAATAACACCTAACTTCTGATTCTAATTATTTGACATCACCACATAGATCCTTGACTTCCACATTTTCAGAACTAAGTTCACAGAGAGTCTTAGAGAATGCAGTGCTTTGAGATGATATGCATCCAACTAATTTTCTATCTTGTCCCTTCTAATATTATCAATCATCATGAATTTCACTAGCATTGCGTCGCCCCTTACTAGAAACTTGCGATATTGCTTTCAATGTAACTAGGATGACATCTCACTCAATTGTAAAGGCCCTAGGCTGTCCCTTATTTGAGACTTATGGCAAATGCAGAACCTTGTTTATCACCTGTATTAAATCCCTAGCTCTCTTTCTTAATTTAGCTACCCAACCTACCATGGAAATATCAATATTTCTTGCAGAAAGAAATATATTACCAATGCCTAACACTATCCAAAAATATTGTAGTCTCATAATAATAAAAGAAGAAATGAAAATTTTCAAAAAAGTAAAATGGAAAAGTGTCTGCTTTTGATTAGCCAGTTCCAAAAAGGGAGAAGATTTTATGGTAACCACAAGCATACCAAAAATTAGTTATTGGGCCTTCTGTGATCGGGCAAGCTATGAACAGTTGCTACCTATATACAAAGAAGATATCATTTCACTTTTGATAGCTCTTTAGTTAAACTAGTTCCTTTATTCTTTCCGTATGAATTACAATTATTAAAGTAATCTTAGGGAAGGGGTCCATAGAATAAAGTTTTGATTCTTCTCTTTGTCCTATTTTTAGTTTTAGAATAAGCAAAGAGTAGAAACTAAAGGTCTGCTTTCCAGAAGATTTTCTTTTTCTTCTCTTGGTAGTTGGAGCTTCTTTGCTTGTGGTGGTAGGAGTGGAAAGAGCAGTTCATAATTTTATCTATCTATCAATATAGAAAATTAAAAAACTCAGACAAAGAAGACAATCATCAAATTCTTCATTCCTGAGAAGATAAAGAACGACATAGGTCCCTATCTTTCCATCCGGTCCGGGTGCATGTAAAGGTTTATGCAGAAAATGACCAGAAAAGGAAAGAGAACCTTTGAGGCAGGACTATTAAGCATTCAACTCAAGGTTTAGCATGCATAAGCATGGATGGTGAACCAACAATATTGAGCTTCTGAAAAGCTTATGACTTGCCTTTACAAGTTATTTCCTCAGCCCAATTCTCTGCATCTATTTCCAGCATAGGATGCCCAGAAATGTCTTTTTCTTTCTACAATTAGTTATACCTAAGCACTTTTATCTTCCGAACTAACTAATTGTTTAGATCATGATTTATAAAGGTCATTCACTTTTACTTCCCAAACAAGTGGAAGTTCATCATCAGTACTTCATCCAAAGGAAGTAAACAATCAATTTCTCTAGCCTTGCCCTCCCCTTTCGGAAACCAAGACAAAGTGTTAACTCAAAAAATGGAGTCTAAAAATTCAATCAAGTGTTAAAGAAAACTCACTTCAACATTTAAAAAGATGGGAGTATAAAACGCAATGAAGTATGAACTCATAAGAGAACCAACCATATTTGGTTGACTTCAAAGTTGGGGACAAGATAAGTATTAAATTTTCATAACCATTCTACAGAAATCATGAGAGATGGATGCAAGAAATCATAATACCTCCCGTTTTCGCGAAAGTGCCCCATCTGCAGGAACAATAGGGACTTTCTGCAAGTAACAGGATGAAAATCTTGGTCAGTTGATGAACAGAACAATCCAAAGCAGGATGAATGAAAACTAGCAGGTCCTTTAACTAACCTGAGGCTTCCAACCCATCTCATCTGGACAACGGAAAGTAGCTTCATTGACAGCCTGATTCTCTATGGCAAACATTGTGGCACCACTATTAACTCCAAAGTGTACCTGGATAAAAATTACCAAGAATTATATTTGTCTTGGTATATGAAGTACGAATATTGGGCACCAGAATACTCAAAACATAATTTGACTGTGCCAGAGAATTTGCAACATAGAATCTAGAGCATAATTATAATATTCTCTGGCCACTTGAACACCATAAACTCCACTCCCTCCTCATGTCATCATGGAGTGGTACTCCACGCAACTATGCTATGTGTTTCTAGGTCTCACAGAAGTTAAAAGGTTTAGTGGTAATCTCTATACACAAATGTGACACCCGGAAATTTCAACAAAAGGACAACATTTCCCCTCACAAGTATAAAGGACAAAAGCATGACGAATGGATAACTCTCTCTTTGTTTAGCTTTATCCCTCCTCCTTCCCCATTTGCTACCTTTATCTCTGCCTTTTTTCTTCTTTCAACACCTGAATACAACTCTGATTTATAGATGATTCAATAACTATCCAAGTCTATGGAGAAAAATAAGTTTTGTTAAGGTAAATTTGTGAGTTATTCTAGCAGCATATTTAAGTACACTTTTTCAGGATTGGGTCCAAAAAAAGATTTGGCATTCATCTCAGATAATCCCAAGAGCCTAGAGTATATATAAGATGCCACGTACACATCATAGCATGCGTCAAATTTCTCAAAAGGATAGTATAGCGGTTTTCAGGATTAAAAAATTAATTTAATGACCATTCGTCAGTGAATGGATCCTTCCACAAACACAAAAGCAGTACCTTGCATCATTCAGAGAGGATCAATTTGTAATGAGCTATGATCCAAAACTTCCATATCGAACACGTCAAAAGTAGAAATGTGATATTTCAAAGGTATAACCAACTGCCTCCAAATTAAAGGAGGCCATACATATCCTAATTGGAGAAAAGGAACACTTATTGTGTCATGATACAACATGGTCCAGTCAGATTCCAGAAAGAAAAATTTCCATCTTAACATCATATTAAGGTACTAGATCAGACAATGTAGTCCCCCTTCAAAAATGGTGTGGTAACATAGGGTCCTATTTGCCAAGTTACAACCAATCTATAGCTGCATAAACAGCTGTTTGCACCAAAAAAATACAGAGCTACAATTTTTTTTTAGAAGGACAGAGCTACACAGTTAATGGTCATGTGATCATTTTCTAACTAAAACAAATGAAAACCTATCCTTTCCTCATTTGGACAACAGAACAAAGTTAGGCATGAAAGATAAAAAGAAGCCAAGTGAGCCACTAACCCACACAATTCTCCTGGAATTAGATGACTCCGAGTCACTGCTGCTTAAAGCAGCTTGCAGTGTCTGGTACAAGGGAACTAGAGCTCCCTGGCCTGCAGTATCAAGGATGCTGCAACTCCCAAGGATCAGCCCTTTGGGCATACCCCTTTTCTTCATATAATCTTTAAGATTACTTACAATGGTTTCTGTTGGATTTTCAGCAACTCCATGAAATTTCTTGAAACCAGTCACGTGTACGATCACAGGTGAAGGCCCTTCGGAGCCCATCTATTCCCTAATCCGATGAAACTGAAAAAAATTCAAAACATCAAACAAAAACTATGAAGCAAAAACCTAAAAGATTCATTGCAAGAATCTAAAGCATAAATTCCTATCACAGCCACCATGGATCAGTTTCCAATTATGACAAATATGAAACTTACCATCACATCCAATAACCCTTTTATCTCAAACTGATACAAAAGTAGAAATTTTGCACTAACAGTAATCAATGAAGGAGAACAAAGCAAAACTCATACTAAACATGTCAAAAAGGATAAGAGAACAACAATTTGAGAACCATTAAAGCTCAAAACTTTGATCCAAATCAAACAAGAACCCAGGTTAGAATCGTCCAAAATTCTTTTGAACACGAATGATTTCACAGAGCAAGAACCCCAAATTTCATCACTAATAAGTCTCAGTCATCATTTAAAACACGCACACACAAAAAAAAAAACACTAAACCCCAGTTGAAAATAATCAGAGATCACATGAATCAGAACCCCATAAATCAGAAAACTTTGAATTAAAACATAAATTTTCTTACCTGAAAGCTCAAAGAGAGAGAGAGAGACAGAGAGAGAGAGAGAGGCAAAAGAATACAAGACTGAAGCAAGTGGTCTTATCTGATCAAAAGGTGATTATAATGGTAGAAGACTACTGATTGGGATTCCGAGTAGAATTTGAGAATATTATTATTAAAAAAATAAAAATAAAAAATAAAAATTGGATAAACAACGTGGTAGTAGTGGGTCGTTATCACATAAAACAATAAATTATATTATTTAAAATTACGTTTACTACGTAATTATTGTATTATCAGTGATGAACTTTTCTTCTTTGTTTGTTTCTGCCTTATTCACTTGCAAAATTGCAATAATTTGAGCATTGCCTTTAACATTTTTTATTTTTATTTTTTGAATTTTAAATTTTATAAAAACGTAGTACTTCATAGTTAAGAAAAGATAATATTCCTCTTCTAACTAATTATCTATATAAGTTATATTTTATAGTATAAAAAGATTCTCAAGATTTGGTTTGGGTGAAGTGAAAGCAAATGCACAACATATGATTTCTTTACAACAACAACAACAACATACCCAGTGTTATCCCACAAGTGGGGTCTGGAGAGGGCAAATTGTACGCAGACCTTTCCGCTATCTCATAAAAGTAGAGAGACTGTTTCCTAAAACCCTCAGCGCAATATGATTTCTTTAATGGTTTGTAATTTTTCAGATAACTGTAAAAAAGTAAATACATTAGCATTTTGCCTCAGATTTAATTGAAACTTTCAAAAAAAATGAACTTCTAAAATCATTTTTCAAGTTGTTTTTGGACAAACTTTACTTGAAAAAAAAAATTATAAGTGGAAGTAAAATTTCACCTAGAAATAATAATAATAATGTGGGTGGATTAGTAACAATCAGCTACATTATTATTATTATTAATTGTGGACAAGGAAAAAGTAATGAATTACTTGTGGAATGTCACTTCTCTTTTTGTATAGCAAATTGAAATATTAGCTTTGTGATATTATAAATTTTTTTTTATTTTACTGTTATATCAAAATAATTGAATTATGTGTACTGTTTAAAATAATTCATATTTAAACAACATATTATCATCAATTTATTTTAAATAGACAAATTATAAATAAATCAAAAATTATAACAATATCAAGTTGAGGATAAGATACAACTCCCACCAATTTAATTAGATTTCTATCATAATCGCCATCAAAGAGAGGGATGGAGGTGATGGTCTTAGGTTTATGATGCAATTAGTCTTTCTTTTAATAACAATAATAATAGTAATAAAGGCATGTTAGTCAATAATTTGAAAATTCAGTGGTATCTTTTTTGAAGGCCCACTAAAATAATTTAAAGGCATTTTTTTAGTTTTTATTTTTTTTTTCTGATGATTGATATTTGTATTAGAGTTTAACTAATTTAGATTTGCGTTGTCGCATATGGTCTTATTCGGAGAAAACATTCTCTATCAAGGATTTATGAACATAATTTGATGATAGCTTAAAAATATATAAAATTACAACATATCACATATGTAATATTGATATGATCTCTGTATACGTGATCAATATATATATCTTCTAAAATATTATACTATCTTTTATTACATGATTTATTCATTTTAGACTATACTTTTGAAAATTTTGTAACAAATATATGCAATTGGAAAAGCCTTTTCGTAGCAAATATATGCAATTGAAAAAGCCTTTTCGTAACAAGTTATGCAATTGAAAATTGCCTAAAAGGCAATGTTCTTAGCTAGTAGGTGTTTGACCTTGCAATTTGGAGCTCAATTGAAGTTTTAAAATTAGTATTTATTTATGATATTTTAACAAAATTTTAATTTCAATTTGAAATTTTGATCTTAAATCTTAAATTCAATTTAAGGAAATGATTTCAGTTCCAAATGTGATTTAAATTTACAATTCTAAAATTTGACTCATGAATTTATTTTTAAAAAAATAAAAAATTCATCATTTATTGCAAAACTGACTAGTTAACCTACTATAGTTCCTACTTCATCGAGCATATTTATTATTTTATTAAAAGACAATTAAGTGTCAAAAACACATCTAAACTATCTCTTTTTTTAGTTTCATACCCAAAATATTGGGAGTGTGAGTTAATTTATCACTTACTGATTTGAAAAACACATTTTAGTGCTAATGTCTGCGTACATTTTATCCTCCCCAGACATCACTTGTGAAATTTCATTAGATATGTTATTATTGTTATAGACATACAAGATACTATATATAATTACGTAACGACATGCAATAGATAATTACATAAATCATAATAATTCTACGTATCATATTATTTTTTATTTACTTGTTTCTGACATAAATATTATCATTTGGCATTTGTATATTATTGACACTTGAGCTAAGGAGAACTCAAGTCTTTGGAGAAATTTTAATAGTCTACTTGATTAATTATCTAAAATTTTATTTTGCTCCAGAAAAATTGATCCCATTTTGTAATCTTTCTCTATTTCCCTCCCCTCTACCAAAAAATTATTTATTAAAAAAATAATTTCCTTTTTTTACATGTTATACACGATACTGTATATGTAAAGCTAGTTATTTTAGCACATACAAAACTTAATGGACTTGCATTCTTTAACTTTTTTTAATGCAACGTCTTATTACGATATTCTAATATTTTATTTATGAATTATAATTTGTTCATTTGGTAAGATAGTTATTAAAAAAATTTTGATAATTTTTCAGACTATGAATTTTTGTGTATATTAGAAAATACAACTTTTAAAATTCAAATTCCATATTCAAGTAACTTCTAGTCAACTTTATATCGTAGGCAAATAATTCCGGTGTTTACCGGCTTGTACACATAATATATGTCACAACATCTCTTCTTCAAGACGTGTTTAGAATAATTTTCCCTTTTTTGTATTTTTGTAATGATGATATACAGTATATACTTGTGGACAAACTTATGACAATGAAGAATTACGTTCCTTCATGGTGTGCTCATAGGCGTACAATTTAAAATGAAAATGAAATCTTCATGAGAAAAAGTCTAGTCCACCCACCAACTATATTGAGAATAGCAAACTTATTAAATGTAATGTAATATATACAAGATGACGTTTAATTTGGTTACTAATATTAGCCAATCCTCTGAGGTTGAGACTTATCTTAATTGACAAGTATTTTCTGGTATTCTAATGTAGTTGGTAGAGAGAGACATGCACCGCTCAATCTTATTTGCACCCAACATGATCTATTTTAAGTAATAAATTGGGTATATACATTCTGTAAGGGCAAAGTAAGAATTTTAACCTAAGTTTACAAGTTATCAACTTGACATGAGTCTATTCCTTTTTAGTAATTCACAATAAAATATTTACATATATTTAATAAACTTTATAAAATAAATATAGAATCTGAGCAAAAATTATTAAATGTGTACGGACCATAGATAATACAATTTTTATGTAAAAGACATCATGCATGTGCTTATAACTTTAGTGTTTGTATAAATGCAAGGAACAATAAGTGTTAACAAATATAAAATTTGATAACAGAACTTATATTAAAAAAGAAAAAAATTACCTAAGTACACTCTTTTATTTATCATATTTTTCATTATTGTCGCTCATTTTCAAAAAAATAAAAAATCTTTTCTTCCTATTTGGATACATTAATTCAGTAATTCGTATATATTAATTCAGTAATACGAATACATTAATTCTGATTTTTAAATTATGTCTATGTTCAATGTGTCATGCTTTAAATGTTACTTGCTTATATTTAAAAATCTTAATTTTCGTATCTGAGTAGAAAAAAGATATAATTAATTTTTTATGTGATTTATGTAAATCCACCAGGAAAAAAAAAGGCTCTGATCACATATGAGAAATTTTTCCAGTTCTCCCATATTGTGATATTGGAGCTTAGTCCACATTGGGCCAATGGGCCATAGACCCAAATAACAAGAATCCAAAACTGCGAGAACCCAAGCCCAAATCTGAAAACCCAGACATCAATGTCTTTTTCACATAGTAAACAACACAAGAAAATACGGCAGAAAACGTTGATCGGAATATTCAAAGTGATGGCGTCGCTTTCATCAGTATCGCTATCAACGTCTTTATCGGAGACCTCAATTTCCCGGTCAATTTATCGGAAACCTTCTATACTACCTACAGTCGTTTTCCATACTTTTCCGGTCAGTTCTGTATCCAGTTCTTTTTTTTTCCTGGTAGCAAAATTGACTTTACATGCTGCTCTTCCTATTGTATTCTCTTCCGTGATTTTCAATTCGTGCATGAAATCAGTTGAAAAGTAAGTTATTTCAGACTTTACGAGTAATATTGTTGTTCATAGACTGAATAACGTTACAGTTTCAGTGAAATAATAAGTTATTTAGTCCTATAAAATTGATACGATGCAGAGAATAAGTGATGTGATTGTGCAGTTTTTATTAAAAAGTACAGAGGGGAATAGTGCAGGAAGTCTATCTGTATACAGACTCGCACTGATGAAAAGAACTTCTAAAATATGTGAAGAAGACATCCAATTATATCTTGAATGCGACTTACTTGAAACTATGATCCATGTAACATGTCTCTTTATGCCTTGACATATCCATGTCAAACAAGTATGATGTAAGTATTTGTATAATTCTGGATACTTTTTAAACATAACCGTAGATTATGATCCATGATTTATCTTTCTTATTCATTTTAGAAATTGTTAGTCTATTGAGTTATCCGCGTTTAAGTGAGTATGAGGGCTGTGTCATAATTCTCTTAACTTCATTTCGGTGCTTCTATCTACAAGTTATCATCAGTGAGTAGCAACACTCTGTATGGACTACCAGTGCATGTAATAATCGTCCTAGAATAATGTAGTCAACTAATGGAATTACAAATTGATAGTTAATTTATTTCAACTTGATATGGAAGGAGAGAAAAGTAGAAGAGCCATGTTGGACTATTTCCAAGACATTTTTTTCCAAAATGAGGCAATGTTAGTGCCAGTTGCACTGGCCAGCATGTACAAGCTCTGCGGGTGCTTGTGTTTGACACTGCCATGACCCACAACCACAATAATGTTTCTTTGCTCCCATGGTAAATTGACTTAAACATTTTACCAGCAGTACAAATGTAGATTACAGTTGTACTGGTAGCTGTTAAAGTCTTGATAAACCTCTTAAATTTGTAAATGGAGAGTTTAGTTTGATTGGGAAAGTATCATTTTAGAATTGTAGTTGAAATAATGAAATAATTTTTACCCTTAAAGTGGTACAGGATAATGTCATAAATAGAAATGTGTTAATTGAACATGATTAACACATTTCTAGATGCCCTGATAAAATGTAACCTTTTCATGAAATATTATGATTTTTCATGTTCTGCACAATAAAATTGAGTGGAAGTTTCATATATGCATTTTATACTACTGAGAAAGCAATATAAAATTACAAGTATAAGGTCAATAACTGGATCGGCTAAAGTTTCTATCTAATTGTGTTTCCAAATGATTGTATAAATTAGTTATGTTAACCATGTTATAGTGCTTCCATGCTTCTAAATCACCTCTGGACACCTTTCAAGTCATGCTTACCTTTGGACGCCTTTCAAACCGTGTTCACCTAAAAAGGTACTGGTAAAAAAAAATTAGAAAGATGCATAAACCCATGTATCACATATGTTTGAGCTGTATTAGCATACATGTCCTACATGCTACAGTGCCAAATTGAAGTATCTCTTCTTCCTGCATGCCAAACTAAGGGCTCTATTTTCAGTTTGACTGATACTCCTTGTAACTTTCAATCTTAGGATCAGAAGAAGCTGGTGAATCATGTTTAGCTTTTGATATCTCACTATTCCAGCTATCTATAATAGTGTGGTTTAGTTGAGGAATACATGGCGTGCATCTTTTCTGGCCATTCCCATTGTGATGATGAATATTTGTCTGGGGACTGATATATATTCTTTTCACAGAGCCAGACGATAAAGAAATCCAAAAAACAAATTAATTATGTGGCATATGTTCAACTTCATGATGTCAACAGACCGCAATCTTCCATAAGGTCTACATCTTATAATGTGGAAGGAACTGGAAGCACTGGTTCACTTGACGAAGAAGTTAAAATTGACAGTTCCGGAATGGAGGCTTCCATAAAGTTGCCTTTGCCTTTGTTTGAGACTCAATCATCCAGTAATGATGCACCAACTGATAATTCAGCCTCTCTTAGCATAGTTGTTATTGGGGCCACCGGTTTACTATCCAGAACGAAAATCTTTCCAGCATTATTTGCTTTGTATTACAGTGGTCAACTTCCAGAGGTAGGTTACATTGATCAACTACCATTGTGCTCCTTTTTGACTTCTACGAATCTATTGAAATTTTTATTATGTTAAGCATCCATAATACTCATTCCTGATCCTGGTGGAATGCAATTTCATCTTAACTCTTTATTCTATATTTCTTATTAATGAAAATTTTAATTTTTTGTTGGACTATCCAACAACCTAATTCAATAATTTTCTAATTGTTGTACCTCACAAGTCATATTAATTGGTGGTATAACAACAATAAAGACAACATCGTACCCAGTGTAATCCCACAAGTGGAGTTCGGGAGGGTAGAGTGTCCACAGTCTTATCCTACCTTGCAGAGCTGTTTTTTGATAGACATCAGCTCAAATTTCAGAAATTAACTATTTCAAAATTAACTTTGATAACTTGAGTTCAGTTTGTATAATTTCTTATATTAATATCAGACGTAGTAATTTGATTAACATCTAAAAAAATGTTTGAAGGGGAGAGGTGGCGCCATGCTTGTTGGGCTGAACTAATTGAGATATATATGAGGATTTAGGTCTCTTCCAGATTGTGCGTTTAAGTTTTTGGGCTAGTGGTGATAACACTTGTTACCTGGGCAAGTAATTTTTGTTAAGTTGCAACTCTACAACTTAGGACTAGATTGAGCATCATGCCAGAAGAATGGGCTCATGTGCCACACCAAGTGGAATTGTAGAGCGTAAAGTATGAAACGTTCTGGACTTCCACAAGTAAAGAAGAACTGACCACATCATGAAGTATATGATAGTTGGTAATTTGTTGTTCTGTTAGAATAATTTGAAGTAGATTCATGCAAGAACAATTGAGGGCCTTAAAATTTGGAACTTTTTAGATAAAGATATTAACAAGGTAGTCAAATATTTGAAGTATCTTGCTAGCCCCACTTGTGAAATTTCACTGGGTATGTTGTTGTTGAAGTATCATGCTAGTTTCTTCTGCTTGCTACTTCTTAATGATAGGAAGCATAATACTGGAAGGTTATATACAGATGAGGTTAACCTTCTAAGCTTACTGGCTTTCTGATGGCTGCAGAAATTTTGTATATTTGGGTACTCACGGAAAAAATTAACTGAAGAAGATCTAAGAGCCATAATAGCACCAACTTTAAGTTGCCGCATTGATCACCAGTATGTTCCTCAACTTCCAAATGCATATATATACATACATACATATATATGTAACATATGTATGTATGTATATGTATATATTATATGTTAACAATATCTATCCATCTGCTTATATCCTATGAAACATTAGAAATATGTGCATATGCACACAGAGAGAGCATGAATGCACATGAGAGAGAGAGAGAGAGAGAGAGAGAGAGAGAGAGAGAGAGAGAGAGAGAGAGAGGAGAGTGGCGAGGGGATTTTGTCATTGACGCATTTCGTGTAGCTTGAGAGATTCTCTTCTAGATTTTTAGTTTTTAGCTAAAACAATTCAGACTTTTGCACTTCAAAATTCAAGATTTGTTTGCTAGAGCACCTGGAAAGCAAATGAGGGAGTTATGAGTTGATTAGAGATATAAATGGTTTGTATCATGAAAAATAGCATTTTATTTTAATACAACAGATTAGGTAATAAGACTAGTATTAGCAACAAACAAACACTTCGTGGTAGCCCAATATCATAAAAACTAACACCCAGGC
>JAOTQR010000001.1:30626893-30637038 GCA_025774065.1 Solanum ossicruentum | reverse complement strand
TAATATTTGCTGAGAAATTTTTGGGAATAATTTTTTTTATCTCTATGAGATAGTAAAAAAGTTTGTGTACACTCTATCGTCCCCAAAATCCTATTTAATAGAATTTTACTAAGCATATTATTATTGTATCTTTTTTTATTAATATATTTTTAAAAAAATATATTATAAAAAGTATAACAAGTAAAATAGATCAATATTCAGAGGAGTGCGTGTTTTCAGCTTTAATTAGTTCATTGTTTTTCATACCATGTATCTCAAGAAGTCGATTTAAATAGGAGTTATTCACCAATAGTATAATTTTGGAGAGTTTTTTGTTTTGACTATTTTGGTCTCATTTATATTTAAGATGTAATTTGTTTTTATTAAATATTTATTTATCCTATTGAGATATTTATAATCTTCAAGTATAATTATTATTAAGGATAAAATTTTGATTATTTTAAACTTTTAAAATGCTAAATTTACAAAAAAATAATTTGAGAGGATCGAAGTATCATATTTCTCTCCTTTTTAGCCTTTGGGAGAGGGGTATTATGTAGAAAGAGTAAACACATTTTGAAATGTTAAATGTATTGTAATTTTTTTTTTTCATTTGGGATGGAAAAATGGACAAGGGTATTAGAGGGAGTTACAAATGAGCCATAAATCGATCTATCTTCGTAGAGCATGCATACCATAAAATAATACCATAAATAAAACGTGAAAAAAAAAGTTTTTTGTTGTTAAGAAAAGGATGTGTTTATTTTTTATTGCGTGTTTGATTTGTTGCATTCAAAATAATATTTATTATAAAAATATCCTTTATGAATGTTAAAAGTGACGTATAAAAAGAGTTCAAAAGAATATGTTTGTCATTTATGTACTTTATTCCAGGACAAGTTATCCGGGGGATTACTATATCATCCAAGATTTATTAATCTAGAGATAAGTTATTCGAACCTGCTAATCGCACAATAAATTGAGTAGCACTATAATTTAATTCTTAGACTATTTAGTGTTATCTTTCACATCAAATGACAATTTACATAATCCGATTATATACCGAAGATATATCAACTCATAGGAGTGATTTGATGTGACATATAAGGTATAATTATCCCAAGATAAAATGTAGGATTAACTTGTCGCATGTTTGGTTGGAGGTATTAGTTAGTCCTTAGATTATTTAACCTATCATTTTTGTCTTAGTGATGGGATATAAATTATCCCATATATATGGTGAAATAATTTATCCTACGATTAATTATCTCAAAATAATATATTCCCAACCAAATAACCCCTTTAAAAGACAAAATTGTGAGATACTCCTTGTGTCCACTAATAGTTATTCACTATTGGCTTGATATAAAGGTTAAAAAGCAATAAATTATCAAATCACTCTTTAAATATAATATACAAATTATCTTCGAAAAATATGATAGAAATTTTTTTTTATTTCATAAAATAAACAAATGTTATTGGATATCCATTTTAAGAGAAAATGGACGAGTAGAAGTATATCATACATTTTACCTACTCTTGCCTTTTATTGTTCTGTTGTTTATGCCCATTTTGGGAAAGGTTTGGGGGTGGGGGGATGTAGTTGGGGATGGAGTAGCTTTTATACTCCATTTATTACCGTAATAATAAGGGACACAGTCTTTATCTTTCCAAATTTGTTTACTTGGCCCCTCTCTCTCATTTTTCACATCGAAGGAATTATGGATAGAGAGAGAAGAAAGCGGAAGAACTTGGAGAATGAGAGATTACAAAAAGAAGAAGATGAAGATGAAAAAATGGAGAGGTTTTTTGCACTTATAAGAAGCACTAAAGATATACGTGACCGTTTGTTAGCTAGATCATCGAAGATTTTGGAAGAAAATAACAGAGATTCAGCTCATAATAACGTTGGAATTTGGAATCCATCGATTCATCCACCAGATTTCATGGAAATTGCAGGGCCTTCTTCGACTTCGAAATCCAACAAACAAAAACATCGCAAGGAGGAAGAAGATGATGAAAGGGAAGGGGCAAAATTAGGAACAAAAGAAGATTCTAATAAAGAAGAAAAAAATTGCAATACGTTGGATTTGGACCTCAATCTTTCATTGTAAGGGGAGTGGTTTGTTCTTTTTGTTTACTTATATGAAATTTGAAATTGGATTTAAATGTATCAAGATCAGAGATTTTTATTCTCAAAATTCGATCTAGATACGTGAAAAAATGTTCACTTTTTTCTTACTGCACCTTCTTCTTTCTTTTTCCTTTTTAAAATTTTTCCCTTATTCCCAAAATCATTCATTCACATAAGAACAATAACATGATGTCATATTTAAGTTTCTGCTACGACACGCAATGTAATGTGTGTACATTGGCCTCTCTTTTTTGCTAGCTTGATGATTCAACATTTCAATGTAAAGGTTGGATGAATTTTGACTTATGTGTACAAATATTGTGCTTTAATATAGTAACTATACTCTAAGATGAACATGTGGCTAATACACTTAAAAGCAAATAATCGTATAATTTTACTTGATTTCCATAAAATAAAGTTTTGATAATACAAAATAATTTTTGTATAGGTGGAAGCATTGAGAGAAACATCATTGTCAAGATGTCAAAGAATTTTTGATTCTCCAAATATTTTGTCATATAAAATGAGAAAGGAGTCAATATTCTTTTTCATTGCATAATACATGACACTTTGCATCTGTTTAATAAATAATCATTTTTACTATTAATATCTTCTATAATGAGAAATATAATATATCATCTTTTCATATTTCCATCAGTGTGATCTTACAAATGAAATCCGTAGAAAAGAAATACTATATTTTGGATTATGTCAACAAGAAGTCATCTTCCAAAGAAAAACTAAACAGACTTAAAAGGCTTTAATATCATAAGACTCACCTACAACTTAAATTAATACATGCCTAAAATAACAGGGAAAAAGGTGGGGCTAAAATAAGAGTGTTAGGGAATCTTGACTTCAAAACTAAGAGCAAAGGGTTCAACTTGGACTCTTTCTAAAAACCAGCAATATATCATTTTTCTGTTGTTCCAAATTAAAGATTTTTCATCATACTCTGAAGCAAAATAAATTAATACATGCCTGCACTTTATTCTGTCAAATGAACATCAATGGCAAAAGAAATCGAATCCAATTCGTGGGGTGGAATAGTCCATTGACAGTATCTTAGAGGCTATAACTCTGTTAGCTGCCTCGGTATAATGAACTCCGTCCCAACTTATGAACTCAGACCCTTCACTGCAAACCTGATAAGCATGCTGACCGCATGTCACTCCTTTTCGATAGTTGTATGGAGGACCTCCATAGCCACAGCATGCCATTAATGGATTTGGGAAGCCTGCAAATGTAGACCATCGCATATGAACGATAGTTTTTAGTAAGGTGCCAACTATTTTCAAACATTCTGTTGCTCGCGAGTATATACTATTTTGAATCTCCCCACATGATTGCATGAAAAGAAGGAGAAATATAACTTTGAGAGTTAATAAGACATTGCAAAGCGTGTGTCGGCTTGCCATCATACTTCCAACATGAAGTACCTAGATCTTCGGATTTCAGTCACGAGATGTCAAATTCTTCATGTTCTTCTTTTATAAATTTAAATTACAAGAGCAAGGAATGACATCTCCTGCCACTTTGTTACTAATAATATCAGCCTTTCATTACCAACTTTAGAAGATTCATGCTGATTATTGACAACGTAAGAACTAGGAAAATATTATCTGATTAACCAAACGAGAAAGATTTTATGCTTACCGTAGCTGCTGGAGTTGGCTATAAGATCATATTTGATAGCATATATGTCTACATACACAACAGTAGCATCCTTCATTTCAGACCTCAAGTCTTGCAACAGATGTCGTAGCCCTTCATTAAACAGTCTTGCAGCAGAGTTGTAATTTTCCAGACAGCCATGTGGATCGAGGTCAGAGGAAGCTTTCTGAACCAGAGTAAGTTTTTGAGGCAGGCATCCTAGCGGTCCAGTGTTGTGGACCCAAAATTTCCGCCCCCCTTGAGAATATATGACCTACATTCGAAAAGTTTAGCAGAATGGACAAGCTCTAGAACTATATCATTCAAGCTATAATCAGAAATCTTAAATATTTATGAGAAAGAATGGATCATTATTATCTTCTCATTTACTTCTAATACAAGCAAATACAGACTATAGGCAGACTACTTCCAACGTAACAAATTAGGATGAGAATGTCATAATTTATAATGCTTGACATCTTTTTCTGAGAACTTCAACCGTAATCTCCTCAAATTCCCACATGGCAATAGTAAGTCCATAAATATGCGAATAGTGCCCAAGGAAATTACCTGAATTGCATTCTTGATCTCTGTAACAAAAGAGGGGATCAACTTGACTACTTCTGCGTAAGACAGATTCTTAGCAAATGAATCGGCAAGGTCGTTTTGTCCAATATCTATCATAAAAAGAGCATTGCGGAACCCTTCATCCCCAATTAAATTTCCAGAACCTGAATTCAACCATAGGAAACCAAGTCAGATATATTCACATTTCTGTGCACAAGACTCTTTTGTTTTTATTTTATTTTTTATGAGTACGTATCCGGACACAGGATATTTAGCATGGGTAGCAAAACCATCCATAATTTCATGAGCCTAACATTTTTTTTGCAACTAATGCTCAATCAGCAACAAAAAGAAAGAAAAAAAATCAGGAAACTAGAGATGCACTGTCTCAATCTAGGATCCTAAGAAGCATGTTGCGCACTACTTAAAGTATCTTTCTAGCATCTCTAAATTTCTTGATACTGAGCTGGGCTCCAAATTCTCACATGTGAACTCAGTAGTTTAATTGAAGACGATTTCACCAAACCATTGGTAATACAGAAAATATGAGGTACAACAACAACAACAAAGTACCTGGGAAACTCTGACGGAATCTAAAAGATTTTAAAATTCTACAACTTTTATTTGGACATAGCTCGGCAATTTCCCTTTTTACCAATTGTGTTGATTGGATAATACGGACATACTTGCAGATAAATATCTAAAATCTACCATCAGCTCGCAAAACATCTACTGAAAGACATAAAGGTATAGATCATGACCTGTTTGAAACTATTGAACAGGAACAAAAGGGAGAAATGAAGGACTAGGTCTCAATTTTAAGTATTCCATTTTGTTTTCTTCATAACTAACATAGACTGTTTTCGTAAAGACATAGCAAATTTGCGTTACTGCTAATGTCGCTAAATATTACAAGAAAAACATCTGTAGAGATAATGAAAGGGAAGTGTAAGTATTACCAGCACTGACAAGTTCAATTGAGCGACTCTTGAAACGAAGGAACTGCAAGACTTGGATATTCAATGCGAACGGTTCATATTTAGGTAGTAACCGCGATCCTGCTATAGCAAAATTTGCTCCATTCAAGAAACTAGATCCAACAGAGTCTAGATATGGGCTCAGGAACCTTGTATTTACACTTTGACCTGCACTGACAATACTGCAATCTCAGCGCAGATACATTGGTATCTCGTGATACTTGGAAAGAGTAAAATTATGTTTACATAACACATTAACATGTGTATATACGATAACCTGTACCATGATTGCATAAAGAAGTCCACATTATCAGTTTTGCAAAATAATAACTAAACATATGACCAAGCACTTTGTCGATCTCCAAATAAAACAATTGGTTCCCATACAGTAGAAAGGGATACAGTGCTACTGAAGGGCCATACAAAAACCCAGAATGATGCAAGGCATAAAAAGTGAAAAATAATGACATGAGAACATTGGAAATATTCCTCAGCTCAACTCAAATTACAACTTTCAAAGCTTGTCTTTGTTCTTATTTGCCGAGATATTCTATATTCCTAAGGCACGAGATGAGAATGTGTGAACCAGAAGAACCAACCATTGCTGTTTTCTGCATAATGAAGATACCTGCGATATGTTTTGTCTCAATACAATAGGAGACATAATAATCCTAATGGTTTTGCACATTGCATAAGATTCATGGCAAGTGAGGTCCTAATTACCAACTCCTAAGCTCCACCATAGTTCTACAGTCTTTCCTTGAATAATATCAATTGCCTAGCTAAATAGTACTTCCGAAAGAATGAGACACAAAAGTTATAGTAAACCATTGTCTGAAGATAGTTAGCTTATCCTGAACATTGATATTTTCAACCATCAAAGAGTTATTAAGTCATTTGATATTTACAAGAGTATCACATTATAAAAAAGAGACTAGGTGAATAAAAGGATCTGGAGTACATTTACAAATTAGATTTGTGATAAAAGTGAAAGGGAGTGGGAGCATCAATTAAGTTGTCTCCATGTGACCTACATAAGTCACGTGTTCAAGCCATGGAAGCAGCAAATATTGCTTACTAATAGGTTGGCTGTCTACGTCACACTCATTGGGATGCAACCCTTCTATGACAAGATGATTTATGCCAAAGTTGCACAATTACCCTTCAGCTCTTCTCTAAAGATTAACAGGTAATAGTTATCAAATTTTTACTCACAACGGTGCATTCACTTATGAAATCCAAAATGGTTAGAAACATTAAAATTCATGTAGGACCCAAACAAATAATCATCACAATCTTTCACAGACATGACCCTCTACCTACCAATCAACACATGCACTGAATCCGACTAATGAAGTTTAATTAAGGAAGAATTTTGTTGTACCAAAATGTTCTGCAATTATATAGAAAGTTGAAATTAAAGAATCAGATAAAATATGAGAGATACATTCTTACACAAAACAAATTGGAATGGAGGGATTACTTATCAAATGTATAAATATTATTGTGGAATATTAATAACTAGCACAGAATTTAAAAAAATAAAAAAAACTTTGTCCAAATAAAAAATTATATTAAATGTACCAAAATAACCATAAACATGCCCATGAAAAGTTGAAATTAAGCTTATTCTTTAAAAAAAAAAACATTCTTTTTGAACAATCCGAAAAGGACTTACAGAGAAAATCCAGAATGAGTCGTCCATCGGAGAGACGTCCAGTTGATCGGCGGAAGAAAGTTCGACCATTGGGTAGGTTAATGGGGTAGCCGAGTCCGGCAACGAGCCCACCCGTATCCGAGTTAGAATCACCAAAATTGAAAATAACTGGTGGATTCGCACACTGAGATAAAACTGGATTTGAAAGGGAGGACAAAATGACAGAAATGAGAAGAAGCAGAATGTAAGCTGAAGCTTGGCAAAATGGTGGAAAAAATGAGAGCCAAGCCATGCTATTTTGCTCTGCAACTGTAGCAGTCACTAGTCAGTTTTTCAACTTCAATTTCTCTGTAGTAGTCACTAGTCAGTTTTTCAACTTCAATTTCTTTTTGGGGATGTACTAGCAGAACATTGTTCAGTTCCTGAAAATAGTAGGGCCCGCTTAGAACAATGTGTGGGCTCCATTGACATGGTAGGTTGTCCCCATTTTTTTCTTTTCCCAATGCTATACATTTTTTTATTCTTCCCACCGTTTGTTTGTCTGATGATTTAAAACAAGTACTATCCAAATTAACAGATTATAAGGAATAACAATTCAGTAGAAAAAATTCAGGATTGAATACATCTCCAGATATTGGATACACGGTAGAGGAATGCATCAGAGGATAGGACATCTAAAAATACAGGAGAGGGATGTATTCAACGGAGATTTATGTATCTGAGAGGGGAAGGATATATTTGAGGGAGAGATAGGAATGTATTAACGAGAGAAAAGTGATATATTTAAGAGGATATTTTTTTAAAAAAAATTAGCTGATAAATTTTTTAGAGATTATTATAAAATAAGATTATATTTAAATATTTTTTTTTCTAATTTTAATTGAAGATCAAGGATATCCTTTCAAACTTGGGCCTGATGGTATTCTGGGTCTCCAAGCCCATTGTACTGGCTTCGAAAAGTTCTAAAACTTGGCCCATCAATTTGGACTACCACAACTTTAACTCAACTTTTAATAAGTGTGTAAATCAATGGCAAGTGGAATTTTCAAATTTCTGGCATGCTGGTTCGTTTCTTATGTTTGTTTGTTGCCATTTCATAGAATCTTGCAGGAATTGAACACGAAAAGTTATACAGTACTATTCCGTAAACTGTATCGAAAAATTAAAGTGTTTCAAACACTTTAAGCTGATACTCATATTTTTTTCATGGAGGAAACAAAGATTAATTTGGATCAAGTGACAGTTTCTGATCATGAATCCATCAACTCTAGATGTGAGCACTGGGATCTACTAATGGGCTGTTTACCTCAGATCCATTAAGATGGGATTTTTTTGTCATGAATAATCAATCAGATAATAACTTACGATGAATATCACCCAATATCGATTTGATATACATTATATATACACTAACATAATACATATCAAACAAATGGGTGCTATACACACTAATATCCATTAATATGTATACATAATATTTGTCTATACAGTAGATCAATGTATATATCCAAAGGTTTCTACAAAGATGACATCCAGTTCAACCACTCGTTTATTTGTCCATTATTATCAACTATCATCTTCCACTACATTCATTCACCGCTATTATTAGATATCACCATTGTCCATGTTAATTTTTAACTTTCACCACTTACTGTCGCTATCAATAATTATTATTAACTTAATACAATATTTTAATATTTAGAAATACGATGCCAAATCTTGTTCATGTTAATCAGCCGATTTGTTAATTGGACGAGATGTCGGATAAGGCACATGATGCCTTCTTAATTCTAATGTTTGATGATTCATAAAGTGAAGAAGTGCACGTTGACTAGGATTTTTTTATATATATGTTTTTTACATTTGGATATTACACCAAGCCAATAAAGAAAGTATATATGACTCATATATTTTCTAAAAGCTTTTTTATCACTCATCATAAAAGTGGAGTCAAGATAATGCTTATGAAAAACAGTCAATATCAGCAATTTGAAAAGGACTAATTAATTTAAAATAAATATAACTATATTTTTATTTATATAAAACAATATAAAAAATTATAGGAAATATACAGTGATTATATAAAATAGTTTGTCAGAACTCATAGAAAGTATACATTAATTATACAATACAAATTACTTATACATGTGTTATACACCAAATATACGTTATGATATGCTTAAAACCTGAATATAATTTGACTATATATGAAATACACACTAACTATACATACTTATACAATGAATGATCATATTTTGATAATTATTTGGACTAAATGATCATCTATTGTAATTATCTCTTTAAAAAAAGGTAAAAAAAAAAAAAAGTTGACCCATCTTTAATAATGGATCATATATCCTAAAAATAATGTCTTGCAACGTATGTTCGCATAATAGAAAAAAGCCAATAAAGGTACGAAAAATAGACTCCCTTCCTAGGATCGATTATAGTACTAGCAAACAATATTCTAAAGCATCACAAAAATGATGGCACTCAGGGAAATCATAGTCCCAAAATTTGTCTTTTTCAAATAAAGAATTCCCTACTAATTGCTATAATTTGGCATGACATCAAAATTTTATAGGACTCTACGAGATGGGTCCTATTTCAGTTGGAATTTCCGGTAGGTTATTCTATTCTAAATCCTAATTCAAGCCTATAAAGAGTGTTATATTCTTTTGAATATGCATCTCAAATATCTCAGAGATCAAAATATGACTCAAGGAGGTTAAAATCATTCTACGTTCGAGAAATATGCCACTAACTGCCATCGAATCATAGAGAAATCTAATGAAAAAAGAATTAAGAAAGTAACAAATTTATACATTATAATTTATATTCTATCAAATTAAAATTTATAGTAAACAAGTGAAAGAACTAAACTTTAAAAGACTTAAAGGCAATAAAAGTAATAAAAAGGAAACCGTTTAAAGACAAAAACATGAGTGAAGCAATTAAATACTGATTGGAGTGTATGTACTAGAAAAAGAAGAAAAGCGTTTGCAGTTGAAGTGATAACAAGAAGGTGGAGCAAGCAATAATTAAATGCACTGTATATTATATACAACCAAGAGAAATTTTTTTTGTAAAAGTTGTAACCCAAAAAGAAAGAAAAAACTAATGAAAAGGAGTGGCAGTCAAAGAGTATATAACTATTATTCTAAACTCTTGGGAAATA
>JAOTQR010000001.1:30615362-30626793 GCA_025774065.1 Solanum ossicruentum | reverse complement strand
AAAAAGAAAGAAAAAACTAATGAAAAGGAGTGGCAGTCAAAGAGTATATAACTATTATTCTAAACTCTTGGGAAATAAAATGTTTTTATATTTTAAAGCTGGTAGTCAAGAGGCAATAAATGGTAATGCACTACACTACTTAAAGTAATAAACCTTAAATCCTGGCATTATTGAAGTTCCACTAAGTTGCATGACTAAATGATATGTTATGTATTTAAATTAGTAAGTTTCAAAAAATTAAATAATACTTATAAAGTAATAATAATGCTTGATATGTGCCGATACGATGCGGTTTCCACTTTACATGCCACCATGTAAATAATTATTTGTTCTATGTAATATATGATCATGAATAATGATAGAAAATTTATTGAACAAAAAGTCAAAAATTAAATATGATCGACCGGAGAAAATCACATCATTTAATGAAAACGAATTTTATATAGTAATATTATTAGTGGAATGATATCAAATATTTTTAAATAACTTAAAATACTACGAGTCGAATAAATTGGACAAAAGCGATATTGGAGTAATTGGAGGTGGGTATAAATTTTTGTGATATGATTAATTGGATAGATATAATGTGTCGATTTATTGGAGGTTGAAACAAAAATTTTATTAAACCGTGAAAGTCATTTTTTTGAGAATTGACAAAAAAGAATAAGACATAAGTGTGTTGGGATTGTGAGGATTAGAGAGGAAATGGTTGAAACGTATTTTCTCTCTGCAACAATGGTTGTTCACTATTAATTTGACATTTGAATTAAAAATTAATCATATGCTAAGTGCTCGCCACTATTATTAGAAAATATAATCACTTTGCTTTTTTCCATCAATCTCGGATGGAGCCAAAGATTCACTATTTTTTGGCTTTGGGGTATGATGGAATAAAGTAAAATGGCTCTTTAAACTGTCTGCGCTTCTTTCAATTGTGAAGTAGCAGTTAGTCAATGCAACTTTCGACGTTCATCATGGGTCATCTGGAAACAGTCGCGCTATGTTTTTAAATATGGGGTCAGGCTGCATACATCCGACCCCCCTTACCCTGTAATGGGCGGGAGCCTTTTGAGGCAATGGGGTAATGTTGTTGTATAATCACTTTGCTTTGCTTTTAGACGATAAGAGTTATTTTATCAAATTACTCTTTAAATATAATAAACACATTAGAATTTAAGAAATGACCCTCATGCATATAAAAATTTTAGATAATTGAAAATTATATAAAAAATACTATAAGTTGCAATCTTTCTTATTTAATATGATGAAAAAGTCCTTGTGTGCTTGCTTTTTGCACCGGCACAACAGAATTCAAAGTTGCTCGGCGTACTGGCCTTATAACGGAGTCAGACCCAACTACACTCTATATCTTAAAATGTTGGTCAAAGTTTATATAGTTTGACTTTGATAAGTGAAATAGTGACAAATAAAAATAAACAGAGAAATTAGTATTTTCGATCTCTACATTGACTAAGTACAAATAGGACCTACATACACTTTATTATTTTTACACCTCACTTAAAAAATTACACTAAATATGTTATTATTGTAATTTCTTGCAGTTACAAGTAGTTCATAGTTGAGTTTTTGATTCTGAGGTATTGATCTTCTTCATATTAGCCTTGAGATTCTGAGGTAATTGCAATTCCAAATCATCATCGTGTAATTTAGTGGACTGCTTTTTCTCTTTTGTTAATTCTAGTACATCAATATTATCCTCTGCACTTGTCTCCATCTTTTTGCCCCATAAAAATCCGTAGAGCCCAGTCACCACTATGATTGACCCTACGACTCTGATATATTTAAAAAAGAATAATTTTATTAAAATGATCGAAGAAATGGTAAATGTTTTATTAATAAATTATAATTAAATTATAACATGAAAAAAATATTGTTAGATTATATGTGTTGAAAAAAATACTTACACCCCAAGGTATAATTTCTCACGAAGCAAAATCCAACTGAGAAATGCTGAAATAACTAATAGCAACGGATTGAACATGGAGACATATAAAGGACCCTTTTTTTCGATGCACCAAGAGCTTAGGAAATATGTAAATGATGTAGCCACAGCTCCCTGAAATAAACATTGTCAAATAAACAAATTAATACTCACATATATATGTGTTGATCCTTTTTTTTTTATTTAAAAGGTATATGAAAAATTTGCGAAAAGTCGTACATTATAGACAACTGAAACAGCTCTAATGGGATTTAACGCCCATTCAGAAGGTTTAGGGACAACACAAAAGCCAATAATGACGCGCTCCACACTTGCCATTAGGCACATCAATGTTGTGCTTGTATATGGTGCTGCATACTTCTCGTTTACCCTTGCCTAAATAATCCAAAAAAAAAAAAAAACAGCTTAAGGATTGATATAAATTTATTAGCACTCGATATTTATATTAAATCAATGAATATCATATAGATATGTGTCGTGCCTTTGCATACCTATATGCCTTATTGTTTATTGTGTATTTTTACAGTAATTAGTATAAACATTTTTAAGGAAAATATTCAGTAAGCATGGAAGAAATTATAGTAGCAGAAAGGGTGTGTTTTGTATTTAGGGAAAGTATTATTATGTGAAATAATTAATGCTCGAAAGAAAAAAGAGAAAAGTATTTCTAACACTTCTAAATTTGACGCAAATTATTAGTTTCATTCATGAACTATTGACACTATTAAAAACACGCCCTATTTGATTAACTAAATTAAAATACACCAGTGATCTATCACAAGTGTTAAAAACACTTCTTAACTTGGCAAGAATTTAGGAGTGTATTCCACTCTTGTTACAAGATTAGAAGCGTATTTAAGTTCAGTTAGTCAAGTGGAGGAGTGTTTTTAAGATTATTAATAGTTCGAGGATGAAACTAATAATTCGTGCCAAATTTAGAAGTGTTTAATGTTCTCAATGAAAAATAACATGTATGGTTACAGGATGCAAATGTTTCTGTCCACTTATAAGTTATAATGATCAATTAACAATCCATAACTAACCTTGCTAAATGGGTTAAACTACACTAATACCATTAATAGCTTAGTCCTATAACTAAAATTTTCTTGAAATATCTTCTGTAGTTATTATGAGATAAAATACTTTTGGTTTCATATTTTAGAGGGTGTGAAATAACAAACTTAAATTTATGCTAAAATTAGAAAGTAAAATTGATTATTTAAAAAAAAGAAAAGAAAAAAAGAGGAGGGAGTAAATAGTAATAATACCTGAATGATTAACCAAATGGCGTAAGTGAGACTGGACATTATAAGTAGAAAAGGTCCTAAAAAGAAATTGGAATGGGCTGAATTGACATCTTTGTCTGTACTTTCTGCATATTTCCAGTGATATCCCAATTGTCCAATTACAACTTTGCCATGATATAATGATAATAACATTGCACCTCCAACACATACTATTGTTCCCCAAAACTTGGCTTGTCCTGCTATACTTCTTAAACCCAATTTTTCAACCCTGCACCCATCAAATTAAAATTATTTACACCTATTTATTTATTTAATTATCATGTTCCAATTTAATTATTTTGTACTTTGGAATTGTAGAAAAATTAATTAATTACCCCAAAGGTACGGCTATGATAAAGGTGAAAGCTGGGATCAGATTATCAATGGCGGAAACAATTGTTGGAGTTGAATTCTTTATCCCGATAAAATAAATACTTTGATTCGCTGTTATCCTGCATATAGCACGATAAGAAGACTAAAGGTTAGACTTCACGATACTATCCAAAATAAGTCCTATCACTACACGACAATCATCTTTTATAATAAAGTAGCATTTTACTAAAACAATTAAATTTTAATTTTTATATGATGTTTGAACTCTCTATAATAACATTTTATCTATATCAACAACATCAACCATTATAATTATAACAGTATGTTCTTTGTAAAATTACCCCTTATAATAATAGACTGATTTTAATTTACTTATTCCCCACATTTTGTTGCTAGACATTTATTATCATAAAATAATAACGAATGGGTTGTTAACATGATAAGTCTAATTTTGATAAACTTTTTTGAAATATATTAGTACATCACTTTAGATAAATTACAAGGACGCATAATTCTGTTATTTAAAAAAATCATTGAAAGATCTGTATATATTACAATTTTATTGGAGAAAACTTATCTGACAATATATATATATATTCAACTGAAAAGAAAATGCTCACCCAAAAAAAGAACACAAAAATATCTGAAAAAGTATGGAGCGTGTCATCTTGGGTCTAGTTTTCCTGTCACACGATGAGGAAATAAAAGGATTACAAAAAAAGAAAAAGCTGAATCAAGAGATAATGACAAATTAAATAAAAAGAAGTGTCAAAAATATATTTAAACTATATTATTTTTGTTAGTTTCACACATAAATGATTAAAAATGTGAGAAATCCATCCAAAATAACACTTATATTATTATAAAAAAAAGACCTTATATTATACTAGTTTTGGCATGCGTAAGTTGTCCCATGCAAAAAGGGTATAATTGTCAAAAGCAGATATTTATGAAGCAGCTGCCGTACATTTTTACTTACAAAGCCAATGGAATTTTTACTTAACAATAATTTACGTATTAAGCTTTTTAAAATTTAGTAGGTTGGACGAAGGGCTATATATATATACACACACATACATACCTCTCTAAGAAGAAAGCAAATGGAGCAATGGAGATAGTTGCAAAAATAGGCCTATAAGCTGATTGAACAAAAGCGTTCATGCCACCATCCATCACTAACTTTGATATTATTATCATTCCAGCGAACGCAATTTGCACAATCACCATTATCATAAAAATCACTAATTCGTTCCCCATTTTCTTCCTTTTTAGTATTAACGTGCGCACATAAACTTCAATTTATGTCTTGATAATATATATTAGGGCATGGAATTATATATATAGTGACCAATTGCTAGTAGCTAGAAGAAATGTTATTGCAAGCTTGGTAGGATGGATTTTGATGGGTGAAAAAAGGAGACGTAAATATTGGATATATATATCTTGGACGACCAAATAAGTATGTGTGGAGTGCACATGATTGTCATGATAACAAGTTTGATAAAAAAATTCTAAGTGATGAAACATTACCCCACAAAAAGGAACTTTTGTATCTAAATTGATATTTAATGTTTAATTTTTATTTATGTGGACCAAAATTAAATATTAAGGAACTTATGTATTCTTTAGTGGAGTTATGGTTTCCAAATCATGATAAGTATGTTTTTTTTTCCTTGTGATATCTAATCATGAGAGATAAGATATAAAGTTCTCCGAAATTCATGTCATAAAGGGAAGACCAAGACGAATTTAGACACTGTATGAGAAAATTATGACGATGCAAGTCCGCTTGAATGGACTAATCTTTTGAATTATGTCACATCGAATTCCAAAAGAGAGTGTGCTAAATAAATTTAAGTTTGTAGATATTGAAATTTGGTGGAACTTTGCGAGATTAATCCTATTTAAATGTAACTCTACTCTAAATTCGAATTTATGTTTATATAAATGTCAGTACTATATTCTCTTGAAAAAGAAAAAACATATTCAAGAAGATCAAAAATATTCTACGTTCGAGAAATACATCTCTAATGGCCCTCGATTTATCATAAATAAATCTGTATCCACGTTGTTTATCAAAAAAATTATGTTTCTCCATATTTTATTTGTGACTACAATTTATTTCTTTTATCAGTTTAAAATTTATTATAAACAAAGTTATATATAATAAATTTTTTGATTTTTTATTCTCGTATTTCTATATGAGATACATATAAAATACCATGCAACCCATTTCCAAAAAATCGCTAGTTTAGAAAAATTTCAATCTCGCTTGACGTACTCACCCTCAGTCGAGGGTGTCACAAAAATGTTCAGAGTTTCATCTCAATGGTTGCTACTCTCTGTCCAACTATAGTCGTTTACTATTGAGTTGATACAATAATTAAGAAGTAGTAAATGATAAGAATAATTTTATCAAATTATCATTTGAATATAATAACTATAAAGTAGTAAAAATATAATTAAAAAAATAATTATAATTAGTAATAAGGATAGATTAAGAGCTAAATACAAAATTACCTCTTGATTTTATATAATAAAATATTATAAGATATTTTTTTAAGTATAATAGCGACTAAATTTTTTAGATAGCGTTTTTTAGGCCCTATATATAGATGCATTAGATTTTATTGATTTGGTTGCCAACTAAAGAAACAAATGGACTTTGACTAGGCGCACTTGCCAATTGATTGCAGGTGAAATTGTTCACTTATGATTTCTCTTTAGAAAAAAAATTAAAGCACATGAACATTATTTTTTTTCATCCATTTGATTTGACATATTTTTTAAAAACAAAATAAACAGTTAAAAATATTACAATTTTTAATATTCATTTTGATTATAATAAATTTAGTATTTTTTAAAAAAATACTCTAACTAAAGTCAATTATAAAAAAATAGAAATTAAATGATAATAAATCTTTTAGTTTTTCAAAATGATTATCTAATTTTATTATCATCAACAAATAAAAATTATAAAATGTACCTAATTCAGATAGCAAAGATGAGAATTTTAAGCTCGTCGATCGTTAAGGTGACACTATAATATAGTGAACTCTTTTATTTGGAAAGAAAATACAGGGCCGTTTCAACATGATTTGAAAATTAAAATTTTATTTTGAAAATTCAGTTTAGAATTTTAATTAACTGTACTTTTCTTGGTACTTTTATCATAAACATGAAAACCTTATCATTTGTGGAAACCATTAGAATTTCATCATCCAACTTCTATATAATTTGACCAAATGAACAGATTTATATATATCATAAATAAGGTATTAGAATATACTGAGACATTGGATCACATATTTTTTCTTTTTATAAATAATTTTTTGTGATTAATTACTTATTATTGTAAATTTTCAAATACATTTACAATGATTTACTGGTCAAATCATAAACAATATCTTCACATCGATCATCAAGCATGAGACTATTTACAAAATTTCAAATTATGGTCCTTTTAAAATTCTTATAAAATAAACTTGCGTCAAGTTTTATATTTTAAAATAATTTTCAATAACAATTTGAGACTCTAAATTCTACTATTTATTTTAGAATTTAAATTCATAATTTAAAATTAAAATTAAAATTTTGTGCAAATTTTATAAACAAACCGTTATTTGAATTGAAAACTTAAAATCAAGTTATATAATCCTATTGCATGATGCCTAGTTAGCCAATTATTGAATAAAAAGACCATTCAAGATGGAAGATCAAATAATTGATCAATTCATTGAGTGGAATGTGACTCTCCAATGTCAAGTCAAAAAAGAGGAAAAAAAAAAAACCATAAACAGTTTAACTTTGGGAATTTTGTTACCAAAGAGGTTTAACTAGGAGAGTAATAATAAGGGCCATTCTAACATTCTGCTTTATATTTATTATTAGTCGTATTTGTTATTGATTTATCATTTATTTTACTATTTTTATTATATTTATGAATTTTTCATTGCATTTCTCTCTAATCGTTTGCATATCTAATATTTTTCTGCTTTTGAATTGATATAATTGAGTTGAGTATCTACTGGAAATAACCTCTCTATTTCTATAAGGTAGTGATAAACTCTGCATATATTTTACCATTCGCAGACTCCCACTTATAAGTTTTTATTGAGTATATTATTGTTATTGTTGTTGTTGTTTTATATTAATTAATATAGCTAAAAATCAATCAATGATTGGTTAATCCTCTTTTAGTATAACCAAAATTCAGTCAGTGATTGATTAATCGTCTTTTCAACTTGTACTACAATTTAAAACGTAAAGCCAAAAACACTTTTGCATAAAACCTGTGGCAAAATGGAAAGTTTTACTAAATATATTCAATATTTTTCCACTTATAAAAAAGTCTTGTAAGTTGAGTTATTAAAAATTGTACATCGGAGCATTTCGAGTCTTTGCTTTAGGAATTGTGTGTGCGTGTCTCCTTACTTTATAGCAGCTATTGCTCCTTTTCAAGAAAGTGTAACCTTTTATTAATCTGCCTCGATAAAAATATCATTTTATTATAATTAGAAATAATTTAATTTTTTTTTAAAAAATTTAACTTTAAAAAAATTATTCACAACCACATAAATATTTAAAAATTAATGAGACACAATAGTTGACATGCATATGATCATAGGTTCAAGTAAGTCATATTCAAGTTACACTTGAGTTTGGTTCAGTGACGTTTTGGGCTTTTGATCAGCCCAATAAATATGACAAGCTTCCAGCATTTAAAAGGTATAGTTTGATTAAATTTAAAATGAAAATAGAGCATTTTTGTAAATTGTAAGTCTTTTTTGTGGAGGGCAAAAAATCAACAACACTACATTTAGTGAGCATTCCATGTAATCTTTGAAAGAAATTTTCTACACTCTACAGTCGTTCATTAATATATATAGTACTCGCTTCACCTTATTTTGTGTGGCACTGTTTAGCTTGATATGGTGTTCTAGGGAAAAAAAATACTTTTAAAATTTGTAGTTTAAAACAATCCTTATATATTTATATGATTGTAAATCATTTCATTAAGAATAAAAGAGAAATTTTTAAAATTAAAATATTTTTAATTAGAGTAAAGTGACAATTCTTTATGAGACTAAAGAGGAAAAGTTGTTGCCACATAAATGCAGATTTTACACATAATTAGATCAATTTCATATATGTGTGTATGCTTTTGCTTCTTCTTTTTTTTAGTCTGATTTAAAAAGAAGTGATTTATTTTCTTTTTTAACAATATTTTAATTTTAATTTTTCATCTAACATGCTTAAAATTATAAGATTAAAAATATTTTGATATATTTGATATAACTTTAATTTAAGAACATAGAAATTTTAATAAATTTATCAAATCAAATTAGATCATTCTATTTTAAACACATAGAATATTAAAAGTAAAGAGTAATATAATAATAGGGCAAGCAAGAGACAAGATAATGCTTGATGATAAATTTATAAACTTAAAAAGGTGAGTCTGACGAGTCTTCAGTAGAAGACGATATATTATAAAATAATGTGTTACAACTTACGTTGGCACAATGGAGAAAAAGCATAAAGTTTTGAAAATTAAGATTCCTCCTGAGGCTAATTTGTAGGACTCATTTCAAATCACTCACGTCCATTTTTCCTTTAATTAAAAGGTAAATCTTCTCAAAATATGGCTTTTCCAAAAGGATTCCTTACTATAATTTGGGTAAAGAAATAAACATTAAAGGACGAAATTATGAAAAAGGAAATATAGATTATCTTATCATATATATATGAGATAACTTATATCATCATTAAAGTAGAAATGATAGAATAAATAATTTATATAACTATCAAATAATTCTAACCAAACACAAAATAACATAATTTTATATTTTATCCTAAAATTATTGTATCTTATATCACACGCCAAACCACTACCACATAGGACGTGTTTGTTCCAGCAAAAGGTCCAAAAAAATAAAAGAGAAATATCGTTGGAAGTGATGAAAAGAAGGTGGTGGAGCAAGCAAATTAAAGCATGCAATAATTAAGTGGAATTATATACAACCAAAACCACTATTTTTAAAAAAAAAAATATATGAAAAGAAAGTGTGGCACGCAAAGAGTAAATAGATAAAGTGTTCTACAAAAATGGAACTCAATTCAACTACAGGAGCATAGTTATGTTTCAAAGAGTAATCAGTTGAACTTTTTTTGTTAAAACATGATGGCTTGTATGTGTTCATTACGTCAGGGACTAGGTGTTTTATCATAGTAATTAAATAAGAACAATAAGTAATTTATATAAAGATTTTGATATTTCAATATTTGATAAGACATAATATAGGAAAATTACCTTTACTCAAAGCAATTCTATTGGCCAAGCGATTAGTCACACACCACAAAAGTGATTACTGATAGTGTATTATTTTCAACTATCACTTTCAATTACGCATAGACAATTTTAATATGAGATCAGGCCTCATTTCAAAATTTATCAAATCATCAAAGCTACACTTTATTAAAATAATCATAACAAAATTTCTAATTTTGTGATTATACTCAAGTTGTAAAAGGTATACTAGATATTATTCATTTTTAACCAATGGCAAATAAAATGTTTTATGTTTAAAATTGGAAAGTTCAAAGACAAACATGATGACATGCAATTAAAGTTAAGTGTATTAACTATTAAAATTTAGTTTCAAGTTGGTAAACAAAATAATAATTCACACCAACACTTTGTGCAATAATTTTGAACTTGTTGAAAAATAAGTCATCCGAAGATAATCCATTTGAAATGAGAAATAAGAATTTTATATTGAAATCTCTTTTTAAACATTTATCAATTTCATATTTGACTATAAATATCATACTTTTCATATCTCCGGCAAATTACTACAGAAGTAAATTTATAGAATGGTCCCACAAAAATGAGTTTTTTGAGTTGATATTCCATCATTGTTAAAGCATACACCTGATAGGTAATTTTCTCGAAAGATTCCAATACAATTTCACGTTTTTGGGCAATTTTTCCACCAACTATCTGCTCCTCTTTCAATTCTAAAGTAGCAGTTAGTCAATACAACTTTCGATGCTCATCATGGATCATTCGAAAATAATCACGCTATGTTTTTAAACATAGGAGTTAGACTGCGTGCATCTGACCACTCCTTATCCCGCAATAAGCGGGAGCCTTTGAACAATTGGATTAATGTTATTATTGTTGGAAGTGTGGTGCATAGTAATTTTTCTTTAGGACGGTCACTAACCACTTAACACCTTATCAATGTCAAATATATAACAACAATAATATCTCATTAAAAGACGAGTTTCATTCAAACAATCTCCACCTCAAAGAGGACATTTTGAAAAAGTTGTCGAGTATATCCTTTCATAAAGAGAGTGATTAGACATAAATATAAGTATCTTGTTAACCAAAAAGAAAAAAATAGAAAAAAAAGAGTGACATATTTTTAGGACTAGCAAACGCTGCCCCGCTAAAAATGTTTTGATTATTTTCTTACACTCTTATATAAAATAATTAAATTTGAATTTAAAATATGATTTTTCATTCATAAATGTGATTACGTTATATAGGTCTTTCTTTATTGTCCGTGAATAAAATATAAAGCGTATATAGAAATCATTTAAACAATTCGACAAGTAAAACTGGTGCTGTAGCGTGATTTTAGAATGTCTCACATTGCAAAGAACCAAGCATTGCTAAGTCCACAACTTCCTCAGAGCAGATTCTTTTATAATCCTTGTCTTTTAATTATTCCTTAAATACCTTACTACTATAGCATTTAGGTAGAATAAAGTTCGATAAGGAATGCAGGAAATATTTTAACTATGATCAACAGCATCATGTGAAACAATCTCCATCACT
>JAOTQR010000001.1:30565238-30582090 GCA_025774065.1 Solanum ossicruentum | reverse complement strand
TTGCCTTTTTGCAAGAACAAGAAGAAATAGAAGCTCCCGTTTCTTGGAGCCTTCATCGATCTCTCTCTCTATTTTTTTAATTCGTCTTCTACGCTTGGATTCTTCAACACAAGGTTCGTTGTCTTAAAATATCCTGATTGTTTGCGTTATGAGTTAATCATATATAATGTTAATAGGGTATCAATATAGCAACAGATTATCATAAAGGATTAAACTCAGTTTTATATGATATCACTATGATATCATATACCGACGAAGAATTACAAAATATAGTGACATTGACGTTATACGTGAAATAAGAAAAAAGAAAGTGGGTTACGTAGATAAATAATTTGGGTTGAATCTATTTTTGATAAACAATTTTATAACTAAGTCCATTTTGTATATTTTTCACTTTCTTAATTCTTTTACCCCAATTTGAACGACACAATTTCAATTTTGAGGAATGAACAAATCAAAATAAAAATTTGACAACATTTCATGTAGTGAGGAAAAAACTTAAGGAGTAATATTCGTAATGTCAATTGTTACTTGTTAGCCATTCTTTTCTTCATTTAATCAGCACGAAAAGGACAAAAAACTCCTCTATATCCCAATTTGAGCGACAAAATTTTAATTTTGATAAATTAACAAATCAAAATAAAAATTTAACAACATTTCATGTGGTGAGCGAAAACTTAAAAGAGCAATATTCATAATGTAATTCTTACTTGTTAGCTGTTCTTTTTTTTCATTTAATCAGCATGGAAAAGGATGAAAGACTCCTTGTATCTCAATTTGAGTGACACAATTTCAATTTTGAGAAATGAACAAATCAAAATAAAAATTTGACAACATTTCATGCAGTGAGGAAAAAACTTAAAGAGCAATACTCATAGCATCAATCATTATTTGTTAGCCGTTCTTTTTTTCATTTTTCAACGTGAAAAAGGACAAAAGGCTCCTCGTTCTAATAAAAATAAAAATAATGTACCCAAAAGAGGGGGGATTTTTTATACTAATAAAGAACAAAGCAAAATTAAAAACATAAAATTGAAAAGGGCTATCCTCTCCCAACTAATATTAAACTATTTTATGACGCAGTTAGTATATGAAATACTAGAAAATACAAACATAAGAGTAAACAAAACCGAGACGCACATTGCAAGATATCATCACGGAGAAGATTGTTATGTATATATATGTGTGTTGCTTCCCAAATTAATTACCCTATAATTAATTAATATAAAAATCATTGGTGTATACTCCCTTCGTACCGATTTACTCATCAAGTTTTGATTTACCATACTTATTAAGAAAATACTGATTGATACAATGAATTTATATTTTATGTTTATTAACTGATAAAGTTTCAAATATATTTGTTTATTATATTTTTCAAAGACATTAAATTAATATTAATAAATTAAGAATACAAGAAAACGAAAATTGTTTCTTCCTTTATTTGTTTAAAATGACAAAAAAAAAAATGAAATAAACAATATTTGATACATAAATCGATACAAAGAGACTATTACAAGAAACAAACCAGCCAAAGCTGAATAATGTGAAATGGGATGATATACATTATACAGCATATGCCGTCATCTCCAAGTGAACTACTTTTACAAATTTCTAATTTCTTCGTTCAAGTTACTTAATATTTATAATTGAAATCAATATTTTAAAGGACATATTATGTAAAATCTTCATTCGGTTTCTTTGCTTTACGATAAGATTAGTCCAATTTTTAATATTATTAAAACTGGCCGAGCTGCTTCTTCTTCTTTCTTTCAATTTTACCATTAATGGCTTTCCTCCTCCTCCCCCTTCTGTGTTTTCTTCTTTTGCATCTTTTTCTTCTTCTATGTTGTTTTTCCTATTTTAGAAAAAAAAATTTAACATATCACAAATGTGACTCATTTCAAGCTAGAGTAGATACTTAATTGATATTTCATGCCTAGTTAAGTTATGTTCAATTTTTTAAATGTATCATAATGTATAATCAATGTATAACTCATCTATAGGTAAACTATATTGTATGATGAACATATATTTTCTACGACATTTAACGAGCTATATTGTATAGTCAGTATATATTTTATATGATTTTTGGTTATTTTTAATGTAAATAAAATATGATTATATTTATTGTAAATTGATTAGTTTATTGTATATCTTTAAAACCACATGGAGATATCTCAAATTACTATTCTCTCGTTTTAATTAGTCTATCTTTTTTCAATTTATTTTTTTAAAAAAACCCTTTATAATTCTTTAATTATAACTTTACATATGTGATGTATCTAAAGATACAAGATTAAATGCCATTTTACTACGTGCTCGTGTGACGTATTTTTAATTTAAGACCTCAAGATTCAAAAGTCTTTTTTTCTTTTTAATTTTTTATCAAGTTAAAATCTGAGAAATAAATTAAAATGAAGAAAGTATTTTATATTATTTGTATAATCATGTGATAACTGATTTTACTAATTCAAATTCTTGTTGCATGACTTCTAGAGGGAAGAGTGCTCCTTGAAAAAAAAAATTATAGTGCAACAAAAATATTGAGAATAAAAAATCTTTTTAGCTAAATCATGAAAACGAGTGGTCCTTATATAGCCCAATACCCATGTGTCAAACTATAATTTTAAAATTTTTCTTCCTAATGATATTAATTTATTACAATTATTTTAACGTAAGAAAGATTTCTAAATATCCGTATTTAGAGCTTCATGCGTATTTTGCCTCGAGGAAATATAAGTTTTCTTAATTTTTTAAAGGCGATTACCTCTGCCGTTTTTCAAAATATTATATTTCTTCTTCATTTTATATGATATTTTTTCCTTTTTAGTCCATTTAAAAAAGAATATTATCTTACTAGAATTAGAAATAATTTACCTTTAACATTTTTTTTACCTTTAGTGAAATGATTTTTAATCACACAAACATCTATAGATTATTTTAGAACCATCAGTTTTAAAAGTTATGCTTTTTTTTCTTAAATATCATATCAAATCAAATGATGTCACATAAAATAGGATGGAGAGAATAGTATTATAAAATTGTATCTTTAGTTGGTTACATAAGTATCATTGTTCTTTTTCCATTTTCCAAATACTTTTTTAATCCATAGTTTCTTCTTCCCAAAGGAGGAATTGTTTACTTTATTTGTTACGTTTCCATGAATGATTGATAAGAAACGTGTTGCAATGACCCCCTAAGAAATGCGTGGGCTTTCTTCATTTATAACAGCAGCTGACACACGATTTTCTCCAAAATGCTTCACATTATTAGTAACTTCCCAATCTTTTCAGTTATATTAATATATAATTTTATTTTCACACCCAATAATCTCCTAAATCTAGCTGCTCTAATATCAATTGTTAGGCTAAATCAATTCAATAATATTAATCTTATTTGTTTCGGACCAAATTCACATAATTTTGCTCAAAAAATTCCTTGTATTCTACAACTTATCTATAATTTCTCACTTTTTTCAAGTATCAATGTAAGATTTTATTCGAATACACTCTCAATATACAATTATTAGTGAAAAAACAAGACAACATACTTAATTCCTTTCAAAATACGCCAATATATTCATTCCAATGATTGTTGAAGACAAATTAAACCAATCATTTATTTCCACTAAGCCCTTCCTAAATAAAAAAGAAAACAAAAACAAAACAAATATCAAAATCTTCTTAACTTCTTGTCATATATGGATGAAAATATGAGTTAAATGTGTTAACACGGATAGTCTAGTAGAAATTGTATACCATTAGGTCGTTTAATTAGATAATATATATATGGAAGCGTAAATAATTTCTATATTATCCTTATATTTCTATTATAAACATAAAATTATGTACATATAGCCGTTTTAAAAATACCTTTTATTATTAGATACATTCAATTGAAACACAAGTCCAAACCAAAAATAAAAAAATGAAACCGTCAAATGTACTCTCCATGTTTTTGCTGACTTACACAAAAAAATTGCTTTTAGTCTAAGCTGCTGAGATGGAAAAATGTAATAGAATTTGATTGCTGCAAGCTTATGCAAAAAGAGGCTAAAGCTGGCAATCACTAAAGATACTATTAACTGAAAGCTACTTTATTCTCCTCATTATTCTTGATTTTATGCAACTAATTAATGGCAAGTTCTAGGCATGAAAATAAGCTACCATGTCTTACAAGAAACACCCCCCACCCCACCCCACCCTGACCCTCCGATTTTCGAAAACTCTAAAAGGGCATTTAAACGTGAATGTGGTTAAACTGCTAAAATAAGTTCTGTTGCTAAGTTTATAAAAGTTTTTATGTATTTTTTGAAGAAAATATTATATCTTGTGTTGTCAGTATTCGTCGTATATATGTTAATTTTTTCGTTAATAGTTGTTCTTCTTTTTTTTTTTTTTCTTTACCTTTTTTCCATATCTAGTTTATTCTGCTTATGGGTTTTTGAGACGAGAGTTTGCAAGAAATAGTCTTTCTATCTCTATGAGTTAGTGGTAGGATCTGTATATATTTTAACCTCTCCATACCCCACTTATAGGATTCTACTGAGTATGTTGTTATTTTTCTTTTAAAAATATTGTTAAAACTTATAAACTTTAATTAAATCTTACCCCAACGATTCTTCTTTGTTTTTTCCTGACTATACAGGTCATTTTCTTGAACTTCACAAAAGGCCTTTAATTGTTCTTGTACATATAAATAACACACATAACAAACACTTCTCTCGCTCTCATTATAAAACTAACCCCTTTTCTTTTCGTTTCTCTTCTTTCTTCATTTTCATTTGCTTCTTGTTTTTTCAAGAAGTTGTGAATTTGGAGAAGAAGAAAAAATAAAAAGTTTTCTTAAAATGGGGAGCGACTTGTTGCCTTTCTTGACTATGGTGATTGTGCAGTTAGGCTATGCAGGAATGAATATTATTTCAAAGCTTGCTTTGGATTCTGGAATGAACCCTTTTGTTCATGTTGCTTACAGGCAAATATTTGCTACCATTGCAATTGCACCATTTGCTTATTTCTTGGAAAGGTACAAAATTTACTATGGCCATAAATTAAATAACCATTTATGGCTTCATATATCTCTTTTTCCAAGAATTTAACTAAAATTGCATGCATATATTAGTCTTCATAATTTTAGTTAACATGCTTTGGTTGGGTGATTTTTTTCATGACTGTATTTTTTATGAATTCTTGGGACCATGCAAAAAGTTCACGAAATAGACATGGCTTAACTAGTTTGCTTCTACATTTACACCATCTTTATGCCTCGAATCTTGATGATTTTTGTTAGAAATAACTTCTCTATCTTTGTGAGATAATGATAAGGTTTGCATACATTCTATCATCCTCAGACCCCACTAGTCAGATTCCACTGGATATGTTGTTATTGTTTTATGCCTCGAATCTTGCATTTTCTTGATTTCTTTAGAGTATGATCTTATCATTTATTTAATTTATTTTTTATTTTTTGAAAAGGCATGTATCTTTTTCATTGTGAAGGAGAAAAAAAGTGGAGGAAACAAATATAGCTGATATCTGTGGGTTTTTTTGATGTATATGTTTTGTGCAGAAAAACAAGGCCAAAGTTAACTCCATCCATCCTTTTCCAGATTTTCTTGTGCTCTATTTTTGGGTGAGTCATTTCTTCGACTTCAATTCTTTTTCTAATTAGATGCACAAGTTAATATTTGCGTTGAGAGTATTCCGAAAACAGTCTTTATATCTCTATAAGATAGTGATAAGGTATGCGTATATTTTATACTCCACTTATGGGATTTCATCTGGGTAAGTTGTTGACGTTGTTGTAGATGCACAAGTTAATGAGTTATGCCTTGATATTTTCTCTGGAAAAAAAACTGATGAAAGGCTCAATTGATATGATTTTGCAGGGTTAGCATGAACCAAATAACATACTTTGTTGGCCTCAAGAATAGCACTCCAACTATTTCATGTGCTTTGTCAAATCTAACACCAGCTGTCACTTTCCTCCTAGCTATCCCTTTTGGGTAATCGTTCTTTCTAATCATCATGATCTCATTAATTAGTTATTACAACAATTTGGATTTCACTTTAGTACCTTCCCTGTCCTTTATACTCAAACTTTTAAAATTTTTACCTTGAATTCGAACATAGAACTTAAAATTAATATATTTGAAAACTATGTAAAGTGGAAATTCGGTAAAAAAATAACTTGGTTGACTTGAAATCTTAATTCATGCCACAAAAATTAGGACAGAAGGACTAATATTTGTAACTTGTTATAATCTAACTTTAGTGCACCGAGTTTGTCTTTTTTTACTCTTGTTATTTATAATTTTGGCAGGTTAGAAAGAGTGGGAGTTGGGAGTAAAGCAGGGCAAGCAAAGATGTTAGGAACCATATTATGCGTAGGAGGTGCTATGTTGTTGTCGTTTTACCATGGACCTATTGTTCCAATTGATCAACCAAACATCCATTGGAAATATGCACAAGACATGACACAAAACAAAAACACCAACAATCATGCAAATTTCATATTAGGCCCTTTTCTCCTCATTGTTAGTGCTCTTTCTTGGGGAATTTGGTCCATCCTTCAGGTAACAAATTTTTTTATCTTCTAGTTTATTTATTACTAGTATAATTTTCTAATTGATATGCTACTATTTTGGTCAGGCAAAACTAAGCTTGGTGTATTCAGCTCCTTATTCTAGCTCAGCATTGATGTGTCTAATGGCCAGTTTTCAGTGTTTGATCGTTGGCCTTTGCTTTGATCATAATACATCTGATTGGTCTTTGAGCCATAGCATCAGAGCTGTCTCTGCTATTTACGCGGTACAAATTTAACTTATATACACTTTCACTGTAAATTTAAAACTTTTATGAGCTTATAGTGTACTTTAACATGCACGTAGTAGCAGATAATCATAATAACACAAATCACAAAACAACAATAGGTTAAAAGATAGGAAAAATTGCATATATATATATATAAAAGTTTACAAAAAAAAAGTAGCTCATGTTTTATTTTACATAAAAAAAATATCTCAAAATCAGTGAAACTATACATGACTTTAAAATATAGTTTATCAAAGTCATAGAACACTACTATACAATGCATATTACTTATACATGAGTTATACACTAAAGATACATTATGATACACAATATACACTGACTATACATGCCTATACAACGAGGGCTGAAAGGCCAAAATTGTAACAAATAGCTAAAGGTCAGTCGAATGACTACTTTTCTTAATTAAAAAAAGTGGGCTATGTTTTGTGTAAATAATTTTTCTTAGTGGCTTGTGGGTGTACTTGTGGGTATGTTGTTGGTGTTGTTATTGGCTTATGGGTGTAATTATTCCTAAAATATATTGATTGTGTAAAAACAACTTTTTTTTGGCCTTTCGGAGACAACTTCTCTATCTTTATGAGGTAATGCTAAGGTTTGCGTACATTTTTACCCTTCTCAGACCCTACTCGTGATATTTCACTGGTTATGTTATTGTTGTCATAAGAATTAATTAATTTTTTTTAACCCTGTTAATCAAATATTGAACTCACTCTTCCTCGTTAAATTGAAATTCCAGGGAGTGGTGTGCACTGCATTAGCTTATTGCTTAATGTCATGGTGCATAGAAAGAAAAGGTCCTCTGTATGTCTCTGTATTCAGTCCATTATTGCTAGTAATTGTGGCTATTCTCAGCTGGGGTTTGCTTCAAGAGAAAATCTACATCGGAACGTAAGTTAATTAATTAAAACAATCGTCGCACGTCTTTATTTGAAGTAACGTGTATTTTTTGAAATTGATTTTCAGGGTTGTTGGGTCAGTTCTGATAGTTTTGGGACTTTATGGAGTACTTTGGGGTAAAAATAACGAGTTGAAGCCAATCAAATTTGATGAAGAAATTGGTGATGATAAAGACAAACAGAAAAAGGGCATGGAAATGCAGTTGCAGCAAGGCAGCATTATTGTTAATGTCACTCTAAATAATGTGAAAGAAAAGGAGAGCACATGAAAAATGAATTAGTTGCAGAAAAATAGTATTTAGCTGAGCAAGCCTAGAACCTTTTCTGTATCATTAATTTTCACAAATATAATGACTTCTTTTCGTGAACTTGATATATTGAAAAAATTATCAAAGAAACTGGAACAAATAGACGGATATCTTAATAAATTAGTTGGTTGACTATCTAAGCTTTTTTTCATTTAAGAGGGTTCAATTTTCTAATTTCCTACGTCCCCATTTTTTTTAGAAAAGAAATTAAATTCAACGATTTAAAAGGTTTTTCACAGGAACAATTTCTTATACGGCGAGACGAGCCTTTTATCATTACGATATGTGTCCACATATTATTATATCCATAGTATTAAGTCACGTTTTGTGCATGTTTCGCTTTTAACTTTGTATAATAATATAATATCAATGCACTTTTAAATTTTAATCAATTCTATTTTATCTTTTTTTTTAAATCATCTGGAAACTTTGAAGGGCTTACAATGTTACATAAAACATTTTTATAATACGTACTCTTACTTTAATTTACCACTTGACGATAAATGATAAATACTAATGCTATAACTTTGATGCATATAGGATAACCTTTTTTCAAATTTTGAAATTTAAGCTAAACAATTCCATCTTTATATCAACCACCAACTAAGTAATTGACTTCTATATGCTAAAATCCCTCAACGGCAACTCATGCTCCTCAAGTACTTTTTTTAAAAAATAATTTAAATAAAACATTCAATTAACGAATGTTGATATTATTACGTGAAATAATAGTAAGAAAAATGAGTCTTTATAATACTAGTTATGCAATGACGAAATGTACTAGTGGCTTCCATATAGTGGTGAAGCCAGAATTTCAATTAAGATGATTTAAAATCTAAAAAATAAACGCACGAAATAGTTGAAGGGGGTTCGATATCTAATGTATATACATAATTTTTTCTAATATAATTTTTCGCCAAATGAGATTTTGATAAATCCCCTGGATATAAGGTGTCTTCGCCTCTGCTTGTACATAAGATATAATTTACAACATGATGTGACTATTTATTATGTGATAGTACTCTAACCCCTTGTTTGGATGATTGTTATATGTTGTATTGTATTGTTAGTTCAAATACAATGTTTATTTTGATTGTTACTTAAATTTCATTGTATCATATCATTAGGTAACAACGAAAAGACTCATTTTATGTAACGATCGATTTGGTGTGATTGTATCGTTATTTAGTATTTCATTCTCATTTTTTTACTTTATTTATTATTTAATAATTCTATTTTATTATTTACCTTATCTTTTCATGGTACTATATGCTCTACAATTTCTTGCAAGTTTATTATTCAAATTATAAATGTATGATATTATGCAATTGATCTAAATATTATATTCATTTAAACAATAAATTATAATATAATACAATAGAATACAACACCAATCCAAACAAAGTGTAAAAGAGTAAATTTTATTTTTTTAAAAAAATAAAGCAGTCAAATTTAATGATTTACTGATTTTTGAAAAATTATACAATACAAATCATAGTTTATGTATTTAATAGAAAATACATTCAAACACAAAATACTTATTTATGATATAACTATAAAAGAAGTCAATATTTAAAAATTTGAAAGAAAATAAAAGAATCCAATCCCGTCTGGCACATTTGACGCAACATAATATTTGAAAATTGAAAATAGTGAAAATAGAATAGGGCTGACATTAAAATACGTAGGCTGGATATTTCCGACATCAAAACAAGAAGAGAACTTCCAAAGGTTCCCCATTTGCTTGTCAATTACAAAGGGCAGTCTTTTCTAGATCTACTGCCCCCTCCATCTCTCTCGTTCTCTTTCATTCCTTCTTCATCACTGTAAGATCTCTCTCCTCCATTTCCTTTGAATTCCTTTTATGTATGTATGTATCTCTTTGTTGATTGACAAGTTTATGGAATTGGAGATCTGGATTTAGGCTTTTTGGATCTGGGATTTTGATAAAGTTTTCATCTTTGTATTTCTATTGATTTGATCTTTCTTGATCTGGGTTGTTGTTCTTTTTCATAAATGGATCCGGATGCCCAAGGATCAGATTTAAATACAGGGGTCTTTGATTCTTTTGATTGTTAAACTTATAGCTATTGGATCTCTCCGGACCATTGAAATTTATGATGAAATCTTTTGAAAAAGATCCAACACTTGCTTTTTTTTTTGAACATCAAAAATGAAGGGTAAAGGTATGTTTAAGAGGAGTACCACACCATAATTTGTATTTCTGTTGGCTTGAGATGATTATTTTGTTGATTTTCCATTTGTGCAATTTGAATCTTATTTTTGGTCTAACAGGCATTGAAAAAAGATGGGTTTGTCATTCGGGAAGCTTTTCAGTCGGCTGTTTGCCAAGAAGGAGATGCGTATTCTGATGGTTGGTCTTGATGCAGCTGGTAAAACCACCATATTGTACAAGCTCAAGCTGGGAGAGATTGTTACCACTATTCCTACCATTGGTAATTTACCTACAGATGTTTTTTTGCTTGTGGAACTGATAGATGGTTGTTTTCTTAACGTTTTCATTGTGTTTTGTTATGAGTAATTTCTGCTGCTTTTTGAGTTTTTTCCTAAGGCATCCTTAAAGTAAATATCCACAAGTTGAACTGCAACCTTAAAGTGTCTGTGCCAGATACATACATTACATCATTCCATTACACTTGTATAAGATTTTAACATGCCATCCCCAGAACTTCCATTGCCTGATCATCATACTACTGAGTAACTTTGGGATAGCCTCCAATGGAACACTACTTAGGAGTAGAGCTTGTTGAACACACTGGTTTAACCACCAATAAAATTCCAAATTAGACAATTCAATTATCAAAACTATCTTCTGGTCAGCAAAATTTACTACTTCAATAAGAAGCTAGCAACTCTTCCCCTGAGAAAAGCAAATCAAACTGATTCTTCAGCAATATACTTGTGAGTACTCCTGCAGACAGACATAATCTCACTAGAACCAGCGCTGTTTAACTTAAGGGACTAACCTTCTATGACCAGTTGTAAAACCATACAAGAGAGATTAGCTTCAGGCTGTGACATAGCAAATGCTTGTTCATACGGTTAAAGGGTGTCCCATATCCTTTGTTTTTCACGTTCTTGAGCTAACTATACATCTAAGTCCTGAACATTTTTTGATAATTCAGAGCATGCCAACCTTCCATATTCAGCATGTAGCAAGATATAAGGAACCTTTTAAGACATTTGTTGATCAATCAGGCACAGAAAGCTATTCAGCGGGACTGGGCAGGGAATATTTTGGGATGTCAGCTGCACGTTCCGCTATTTTTTACCAGTGTTTGACAGAAGAAGTAATGAAATGATGAAATCAGCTCACCTTGGGAAACCTTAAGGATGTCTTTTGTTCAAAGAGATAGTATAAGGATGTTTTTAGGTTGTTGTATAGCTTAAGGATGCTTTTACCAAAAAACTGTTGCTGATCTGTAGCCAAAAATCTCTATAACGTGAATACGCGATTCTCTCTGCTGGGATTCTGTAGATGTTGAGGATTTGAAAATTATCTGTTGATATGTTTTGGGAAATGGTTAGGTGGCACATCATTACATGTGTACACATCTCCTACAGCGGGGAAGAGAAGGATAGAGATGCTCACTCTTTTACACGAATGACTGGCTTGCTTTTTGTAAATTGTTACATAAATTTGCCTTATGTTCTGTTTCTATATATGTTTAATATTCTGGATTTAAATACTGCTGCAAACAGCTATGTACCACAATTATGTCCTCTGTTTGTAGCAGCATGGTTGTTCTGCTGCAGACACATGTTTGTCTTGTTTGTGCTGATCCAAGATATTGCTCTTAATGGCATCTGGAATAACTCATTTGTTTATCAGGATTCAATGTGGAGACTGTTGAATACAAGAACATTAGTTTCACTGTCTGGGATGTTGGGGGTCAGGACAAGGTACTCACTGCCATAAACCAAAGTGCTATGCTCTCTGCAATATTTGACATTAGTTGTTCTACATTGAGTTGGCTGTCTTTATTCTGTCCTTGCTTAAAGTTGCAAGTCAAAGGAAGAGCATTTCTGGTTTGGAATTATATTTTCTTTCTCATACTAGTGTTTCAGATTCACCAGGTTTAGTTTTCTGATTTTCCGGTAGATATTCCTACTCTCGAGAATAACATAAATATAAAACCAAGAAATGATCTTTTCTTCTGTGTCGTTTAGTTCTAGCTTTTTCTGCTGCTATCAAGTACATACTTATCTAGAATCTGCAGCTATGCAATGACTTCTGCTAGATGAATGGGCAAGTGTTATCATTGTCTATCTAGTCAATTATTTAAGACCTGTGAATAGCATTTCACCTTTAGATACTATGGCATGAATTTTTTGGGGTATTGACTTATTCCATGTTGTCTGTTGTTCCTTGTCAAATTTCTTACACTTCCAGATCAGACCATTGTGGAGGCATTACTTCCAAAACACCCAAGGACTTATCTTTGTGGTCGATAGTAATGATCGTGATCGTGTTGTTGAGGCTAGAGATGAGCTGCATCGGATGTTGAATGAGGTATGCAAAAATGCCACCTTTCTTTCGGTCAATATATTGAGTCTTGGATGGCCCATGTCTGTTGCATACACCAGATATATCCAGAAATAAGGCCTGTAGAGCACTTGAAAGTCTGAAATGTTCTGTATTTACCAACTTTCTTTTCTAAATAACATTTTGGAGTTGGTTTCTTTCACTATACCCAATTTTGAATGGATCTTGCCAATGTATGCATAGGATGAACTGAGAGATGCTGTGCTGCTTGTGTTTGCTAACAAGCAAGATCTTCCAAATGCTATGAATGCTGCAGAGATTACTGACAAGCTTGGTTTGCACTCCCTCCGTCAACGTCACTGGTGTGTACTATATAGCGCTTCCTTATTTATAACATAGTCAAGTATATGTTCGTATTGAGTGTGGGTGCCAGAGATTATTATGGCTTAAGCATGTGCTCCCATTGCTGAATCTTTGACTTTCTAATACAGGTACATTCAGAGCACATGTGCTACCTCTGGAGAAGGGTTGTATGAAGGGCTTGACTGGCTCTCTAACAACATTGCAAACAAGGTATAACAGCGCATTGTCAGATTAGAACTTTTATTTGTCATTTTAATTTGCTCTAATACTCCAATGACCTTGTTTTTGCAGGGTTGAACATGAGATCCATGATTTTTGCAGCTATGTTTTTGTCAATATAGACTTCAACAATGTCTAGAGCACTTATGCACATGCTGATCTTTCTTTCCCGAGATAGATCCACTTATCGCTATTATTTTCAGTACATTTCCCTTATTTTAAAAGTATGGTACTTTACAGTAACTTTAGTTGAATTGATGTAATATTTTGCATTCTGGGTTTACATATTCTCAATGACTCATGTTTCGACATTTTGTTTCAATTTAAGCTCGAGTTTTTCTCCAGGGGCCTGTTGGTTTTAGTTAGTGCTGCTTTTCTGTTCAGCTGATGAGCAGGTCTTTACTATTTGTTGTGCTATCTGTTGACTGCTAAACAATATTCAGTTGAAACTATTTTGTTTGGTTGAGAAGTTTAGGCCTTGCTAGGTCTATGATATCTTTTTAGCAAGATGTAGTTTAATAATGCTAAGCCTCAGAGCAGACTTGTGATGATATAACTCTGTTTGGTTTGCAACATGTTATCCAAGGATAATTTATTGCAGGATAAGTTATCCCATCACTAAGTCAAAAATGGTCGGATAAATAATCAAAGGATTATTTTATACCTTCAATTAAACATGGGATAAAATAATTTTATATTTTATCTTGGTATCATTAGAATTTATACGTCACTTTAAATGATCGCTGATAGTCTTAGCAGGTGCACCTGTTTTTACTGTTTACAGCAACAACCAGTTCACACTCCAATTCGATTTGTGTAGGCTATGCCATTGAAAACTGTCTCAAATCTATGCTCACACAGTCGTACAATTTTCAGAAACCTGGTATTTTACGACACTCTTCTTGCATATATGGACTTCCAAGACCTAGTTTTTACCCTCGTATTTCATACTGGCTTGTTCCAACTCTTCCATTTCAGCCATTTCATTTTAATTAAGTTAAAATCATCATCTATCATGGAAAGCCTAAAACATTAGTTCTGAGTATTTGAATTGCCTGCATTTAGATGCTACAATCTAATCTCACGTTAGCTTCATTTTTCTAAATTTAATCGTGCAACAACATATCCAGTGGAATCTTATAAGTGGAATTTAAGGAGGGTAAAATGTATGCACCTTACCATTACCTCATAAAGATAGAGAGGTTGTTTCGGGAAGACCCTCGTCTAAAAAAATATCAAGCCCCAAAAGCAAAAGAAACTAGATATGAAACAAAAAAATCAAGTAAAATGGAAAGCAAACAATAATAAAAAAATACAATAAAAGTAACAAATATAAGCCGGGAAAAAAACACAAGATAAAAAAACACGACTAGTCCTATAATTCTAAATTTAATCCTCATATATATATATGTGCGCGTGTGTCTTTACCTATGCTCAACCTTAATACCTATTCTTCATTGTTCTCCATAATTCAAACTTTTGGTTGACTTAATTGGAAATTTCATAATACCACAATATCTTACAGGTGTTCTAAGAATTCAATCACATACATTCGGGCTCGCAATGTGCTGAGAAAGGAGATGCATAAAAGAAGTAAAACCATCTGTATTTCCAGTTTACAACAATTTAACCTAATGAATTTATAAGATCTCACCAACTTTTTCCCACGACAATATATAGAGAATGGGAGATATGTATACAAACCATAGCAGATATAATTATATACTACAAATTTAAAACTTTATTTGTTCTAGTTTCATGGTCATCTGACCAGAAAGAATGAAATGGTAAAATACGTTCACACCAATTCCAAAGAAGTGTGCATCAGTTCTCTATCTTAGAACACGGTTTGAGCTTAAGAAAAAACTTTCTTCACCAGCAATAGTAGAATGTAGTGTTCCGCCAGCCCAACCATTGTTTAATGGACGACCAGGAGCACGAGCTGGATCTCCCCCTACCACTCGAGTGCCCTCAATTTGTTTTTCATACTCTGGAAGGCCCTTTGCCTTTCTGTCTTTCTTTCGTTTCCTCTCCTCGTCTCTTTCTTTCCTCAGCCAACTCTCTACCGTCCTCTGTATATCCAGGGGGAATGACCATGCAAAGTCCATATGAGAAAAATTGTCACGATATATATCATATGCTTCAGGCATAATGTCCAGGTATTAGATGAAAGGATATCATCTACCGAAGTGACCTCTAGCTAAGAGTATGAGGTAATATGTTTTAGCTTTCAAAAAAAACCTGAATGAGGTTCTATTGTGGATCTTACATTTTCTAAATACACCAGAACTTACCATTAGTGAAAGATTGCTGATCTCTCTCAACTCGTCCATTGACATTGCTAATTGCAGCTTCCCATGAGCCACATATATCTGCAAATAATACGATTATTTTAACCATCACCTCGTTAATTTTTTAAGTTAATCCCTAACTTCTTGAGGCAACCTTCAAAGAAACAAATTCAAACTTCAAAAGGAATGTAAAGCTGATGATATTGGGTTTTGCTAGTCTTGATTCTCAGTTTCTCAAAAAACTTCAATTGGGGCGTCTCAGACCTTGTAATTGGTGTTTATCTCAAGATCCAAAGATAAAGCAAGAGATAAGTAAGAATCAGCTCTTACGATATGAGAAGGCCAATTTTCAAGACCATCAAAAATGTGTGTTGCATAAATTATTGTAGCGCCTCGCTCTTCACATTCTTTGATCAGAAATTTCAAAAGATCAGCCCTTGCAAGAACATCTAGATCAACTGTTATCTCATCAAGAAGTAGTACCTACACAAGCAGGGTTATATCTAATGTCAACATCGTCTTCAAGTAATTTGTAACAGTAAAAATGTAATGCTTTTTACTTGGCAATGGTATTTATAGATGTACCTTGAATGGTTTCAGAAGACCCATACATATCTGCACTCTTCTTCTTTGCCCATCCGATGATTTGTGCATTCTCCAGGACAGATCGATACCAAGAACCTTCATGAACATAAGATTAAGGATATCAACATATGCTTATTTAGTTGTTTGCATATTAGATGAGTTCACTGCAATCAGCTTTTATCAAAGATAAATCACTATAAAATGTAGCACCCACCCCAAAAAGTTAAAGAGGTCTAAACTTTCCTTCCCCAGTTTTCCATGTGTGTGTGTGCATTTATTTATTCCCATTAGCAATTTTTATCATGGTACAAAGTTAGAGCACTCCTAATTGTCATGAAAGACAAGAAGTCTGATTAAAGCCTTGAAAATTATTAAGAAGAGAAAGAGAACAACATAGAGAGACTGTTTCAGCATATGGTTTATACCTTTATCAGTTTACCTCAAATGATTGCAGAAAAATTGCAATTGTTCGTAGGTTTAGTGCTGTTACGCTTTGAGGATATTGGAAAAGAATCGTAAAGAGGGATTAGCAGCACAAATTAATATACGCCAATAGAGGTTCTTCAGAACTGTGAAATAAGATGAGAGCAAAGTACACCAAATACCAAGAGGTCCCTTTCTTTTTTTTCAATTTGATAAAGTTTCAGAGTTGAATCTCCCTTAAACATGAACTGAGACAAGTTATATAATTGGTATCTGAAATTTTTCTCTCAAAATAATTTTGTTGAATCATGTACCAAGATAGCATCAGAAATTATTAACAAATGAGGGAGTAGCTCAACAACCCCCCATCTATTTCAATCATCTACACACAGTAGTAGCCTTCTTCCCATCTACCTGAAATCTT
>JAOTQR010000001.1:30550930-30565138 GCA_025774065.1 Solanum ossicruentum | reverse complement strand
CTTTCCAAATATAGCACTTTATCGACCTACTATCCACGGAACCTCAACCTCATCTTTGTCTACCCCGTAAAAGCTGGCCCCCCTTTTGATTCTTCCCAATTTCCTTGGAATTCGTTCTTTTGTTTGGTGTAGTAGGATGTAGTAGTAGAAGGAGACTTCCAAAATCAAGTCGGTTTATATTTGATAAGTATTTCCCAAGCCTCAGAGTTGGGGTTTTTGTATGCTTGTACGGGCGTGCTGTGACTTTCGAATTTTAATCTTCCCTTCTTATGAGGTGAGTTATTATAAATTGATTGGGGAAGTTCAAGAAAGTTTGCACTTTTGGATGCCCCTGAGGTCAGTGCTCCAAAAGCTTCTTTTTGGGCATGCTTGTTTCTCTTTCTTACTTATAATTTGATGTATAAGTAGATGAGCATGTTAGTTTTTTGTGCCAAAGAATTGAGAACTAAATATTCATGTGGGTAATTGCAGGTGTCTTTAAAGTGTTTGGAAAAGGGATCGGCAGTTTGTAGTGGAATATTGGTGGGAATAAAATGATTTTGATTTTCAGATATTGGATTCTTGGACTGCCAATAGTGGAAGAACATAGGGAATCTGACACAAGCTTGAGTGATTTGAGTGTTCTCTAGCATTTGGTTAATTTATTGGAAATTTTTCTTTTTTGTTATTTTGGTTTTAAATGGAGAGGGGAGTTGGATTTTGGGCGTCTCCAAGAGGTCATATGGAGGATGGTGCCTCGTTTGATTCTAATACAAGGTCTTCAAACGTTGATTCATTCGACAATGTTATGGAGATTATGAACCTTGATGCTTATGCTGGATGGTGCACTAGCCCTAGTGCAGCAGAGCAGATATTAGCCTCTTATGCATCATTTTCGCCAATGAATTCCATGTCTCAAAGTTATGAACCATTTGAAGGATCGAGTTGTGCAGAACAATATACTGGAGCATTTCCTCCTATGAATGCCAATATGATGGTAAGTAATCATGACAGAGGAGAGAAAATGATGTTTGGGGAAAATGATGACCAGTTACATTTTATGGTAGATTCAGTTGATGAGGTGGACGGTTTGGTAGCTAAAAAAAGTAAAAGATCAAGCCAACAGTCTGATGGTGCAGATATTGGCAACTCTATGATCCTAAGATCACCTTCTCAACCACTTGCTGAGAGAATGCTTAGGGCATTGGCAATGTTTAAAGAGTCATCTGGTGCAGGTATTTTGGCTCAAGTTTGGATTCCAATGAAGAATGGCGATCAATATGTCTTGAGCACGTGTGAACAACCATATCTTCTTGATCAGGTGCTTTCTGGCTATCGAGAGGTCTCCAGGAAGTTCACCTTTGATACAGAAACAAAACCAGGAGCTATTCCAGGTCTTCCTGGTCGAGTGTTTAGTTCAAGAATTCCAGAGTGGACGTCAAATGTTCTGTACTACAAGGAGGCTGAGTATTTACGTGTACAATATGCTGTTAACCATGAAGTTCGTGGATCTATTGCTTTACCTGTCTTTGATAATGATGCCTGCGAAACTCCATGTTGTGCAGTGTTGGAACTTGTGACAGTGAAGGAGAAACCAAATTTTGATTTGGAAATCGATCATGTTTGTCAGGCTCTCCAGGTTCATTGCTCTTTCTTACATGATTTCTTTATTTTTGAGTCATGATCCCTTTTATATTGTAGACTTGGAGTAGTTTATGTTTCTTGTTTCAATCTTTGATTTTAGTTGCAAATTGTCATTTGCTGTTGTTCAGAAAAGAAAAATGGTGAAAGACAGTGATCTTTTTTTTCTTGTTGTGCTTTTGTTCTTTGAACTTGTATTACACAAGTTTGTTCAATTGCTATATAATAAAAAGGAATATATGAGCAAAGAAACTAGTAAATTTAGTTTGCAGAACATTTGTTATTGAAACTTCGATTGTGATTGATTACACCAACACAATAACATTTTGTTGCTTTACTATTCTTGATGTGCATGTTTTTTTTAAAAAAAGGAGGGCAGAGGTAGTGGTCATAGTTTACTAATCTATCTCTTCTATCTTGATACCTGATTTAGAACAAATAAAAAGTATTCCAGTTATAAACTGTTCAAGAAATTTTGATACATTATGTGATCTTCTTTCTTGTTGAATTTTAGTTAACAGTTATTCCTTAAGAATTGGGTTCTATTTGAACTTGTAGAGTCATAACTTGCTTAGCACTTATAGACAATGTGATGATACCAACCTGTCTGTTACCAACTCTTTTGTATGTCACAACAAATATGGGTCACTTTTATTTATCCCCCACAAAAACACACTCACGCTCTCTCTCTCTTACTGCTCTTCCATATTGCCCCGTGTCCACAGACCTCTAATAAAGGAAAAAGATGTGTGAATCCAAACCAGGTGACTTTAAGAGAAACTTGTTTGGTTATTTTATGATAATATACCTTGTTTCAACTATCACATCTTTCCTTTATATTTCTTGTTTATGAAAAGTTTAAGCTAACAGTGAGTTAGAGCACGTTGACTCCCAGTATGTAGTAAGTTTGTACATAAGTACACCGGTATTAAAAAGACTAAAGTTACAAAATTAAGATGACTGCTGTAATACGATGTCACAATATGTACTTTTCTCATCACTCTGAATTTTTATCGCATTTGTTGGATCCTCTTGTGCACGCGTTTTCATATATCTTTTGTTGCATCCTTTGATAAAAGATGGTTTAATTTGTAACTTTTGCTCATCTGCAGGCTGTGAATTTAAGAAGTATTGTGCCGCCTCGACTTCGTTCTCAGGTATACTCTAAGTTTTAATTGTACATGCATGGAATCTACACACGGATCATGTTCTTTATTTTCTTGTGTCATGTTCTTCTTGATTCCTTTTCTATTTCAGATCAGCAATTCGACCTCCTAATTTCTTGTTTCTAGTTACAATTTATGTTTCCTTATCTTGCAGAATCTGTCAAATAACCAAAGAGATGCTTTAGCTGAGATAACAGATGTTCTGCGAGCAGTTTGCCATGCACATAAGTTGCCTCTTGCTCTGACATGGATTCCCTGTAGTGTCTTTGAAGGAGAAGGAAATGAATCCATAAGAGTGTGTGCTAGAGGATGTAATGCAAGTTTAAATGATAAATGTGTGTTATGTGTTGAGGATACAGCTTGTTATGTGAGTGACAAGGAAATGCAAGGATTTGTACATGCATGTATGGAACATTTTCTCGAGGAAGGTGAAGGTATTGTTGGGAAAGCTCTTCAATCCAACCATCCGTTCTTCTACCCTGACGTGAAGGAGTACCATATAAGTGAGTACCCACTTGTTCATCATGCACGGAAATTTGGTCTAAATGCTGCTGTGGCTATTAGATTACGTAGTACATTCACCGGAAATGATGATTACATATTGGAGTTCTTTCTTCCTGTAAATATGAAGGGAAGTATCGAGCAACAACAACTCTTGAATAACCTTTCCAGCACCATGCAAAGAATTTGTAGAAGTTTGAGAACAGTAGCAGATGCAGAATTGGTTGAACAAGGCGCTAAGTTTGGGTTACAGGATGGATCTGTTCCAAATATATCACCGATTGCATTGTCTATGAGGAACTCTGAGCATTCATTAGACAACAATTCAAATTTTATAAACGGTTCTCCTCTAGGTGTCTGTGATTCAAAGGGTGATGGAATGCATGCTAATGATTTTCGTGAACAGGTATCTCACTCAAATATCAAACAAGCGTTATTTGATCTAATTTACATCCAACTAGATTGATTCGGTTGAGTATTTATTTTCAAACAACTTTCGTTTAAGGTGCTCTAGGTGAGCACATTTAATGTGCTTCTCATTCATACATTGAGCATACTCTTTCTTTTACACTTGTTCATTTTTTTTCCTGAGCAACTTATGTTCCGTCAGTTAATAATTTATTTTCTAAATGTATCTATGTTGATGTTTTGCTGCGACATGTTTTGTAGACAATGACTGGATCAAGAAGACAGATTGAGAAAAAACGAAGTACAGCAGAAAAACATGTCAGCTTAAGTGTTCTTCAACAGTACTTTTCTGGAAGCTTGAAGGATGCTGCAAAAAGCATTGGTGGTAAGCTTGTACATTGAGTGGATGATTACACTAATTTGCCATTATAATAGATACCTATTTAATCATTCAATGTTATCAAAAGTGAAAAGAGCTAAAAGCTCTAAGGTTTGTTGGGGCTTTAAGTGCAAATAAAATGTGGCCTTTAAGTAGCGGAAATGAGAAACACCAATACAAATTTACATGTTTATTCCAAGACTAATAACTAAAAGAATGAATAGAAAATATATGGACAAAGAAATTTGATCCTACATCATTGCTTAGGTTTTGGCGGATCAGAGCTACAACATTTGTTTAAAGAGTCGGAAGCTATGATTGATTTCCTTCGTTCTTTACATACACTGTACTCTTTCTTCAGCATTCCCTTAATGCGGTATTTTTATATCAATAATATCTTTGTTGGTAAGTAAAAATAGTTGATGTGAAATATCTGTTCTTTGTGATCTTTTTAAGAATATGCAGAGGCATTATTTTTTCTGAGGATGAGAAGGGGAATGGAAAGTAAAAAATATTTGGCTTTTCTTTGAAGCAATAGACCCTTTTAGAAGGTAGTCTTTTAAATTAATTTTTTTTTTGTATTTTGCAGTGTGTCCAACTACCTTGAAAAGGATATGTCGACAACATGGAATATCCAGGTGGCCATCCCGAAAGATAAACAAAGTCAATCGGTCTTTGAAAAAGATACAAACAGTACTTGAATCTGTCCAAGGGGTAGAAGGGGGATTGAAGTTTGATCCAACGACTGGAGGTCTGGTTCCAGCTAGCTCTATCATCCAAGATTTCAATGTACAGAAAAACATATTTTTTCCGTTCGAAGACGTCTCTGTCAAAAATCCTACTTCTGTTTTTCAGGATGCTGTGTCTGTCCCCTCAACTTCAGGCAATGACAAGGAGAATTCTATGATGAAAATGAAAGAGGACTCTTGTGCTGATGGGAACCAACTCGGCCAATCTAATCATATCAATACTCCCTCTTTTAGGGGAGGGAATAAATCAAGTATTGATGTGTCTGAATTTTGTTATGAATCCAAGTTGGCATCATTAGATGCAGGGTCATCTGGACATGCATGTCTGAATTTGACTGATTCCGAAAATGCATCATTGGGATCTTTCCTTACAAAAGAAGGATGCAAGAGGTGGGGGTTGAACAACTTGGTCAATTTTGACTGTCATTTCACTTCTCGATGCTCGTATCCCATGGCTGTTGGGGGTGATGTTGACAGTAAGATGAAAGGAGATAATGAAATGGATGGTGATGGTGGGGTGATTGAACATAACCAGGCCAGTTCTTCAGCTATGACAGACTCATCCAATGGGTCCGCATCGATGATCAATGGCAGTTCATCAAGCTCTCGCAGTCATGTAGAGAAACATTCTAAAGTTGAGGTGAACTATGGTGATAGTAGGTCAACTATTACTGTAAAAGCCACTTACAAAGAGGATACCGTCAGATTTAAGTTTGACCTTTCAGCAGGGTGCTTCCAACTCTATGAGGATGTTGCTAAGAGGTTTAAACTACAGATTGGGACATTCCAACTCAAGTATCTTGATGATGAGGAGGAATGGGTGATGTTGGTAAATGATGCAGATTTGCACGAGTGTCTTGAGATATTAGATTTTGGTGCTGGTCGTACCGTCAAATTTCTTGTTCGTGATACACCATGTGCTCTGGGTAGCTCAGGTAGCAGTAACTGCTTTTTGGCTGGTGGTTCTTGATACTGTAGTCTCTTGCAAGTCCAAAAGTTTTAGTCGGCATCTGGTACTTCAAATGATAATGACGCCACGCCCACCTGCACGTCTTTGAGAGTTGTTATTTACACATGAATCACTAGTATGTCAGGTAGAGTTTCTTGTTCTGCCTTTGAATGGTGCTTATTCCTAGCAAGATATCCATAGAAGAAAAGCAGGAGCATAAAAAGATCAGTAGAAACTGCATAGTAGGTGAAAAAGTTCATTTGTCGTCTACTTTCTATTATGTTTGCATGGGAGATAGATGCCACATCTTTTGTAGGTCACAAATGAGTTGAAACGAACTTTATCTCAAGAGCCTTAGAATTCAAGCTAAAACTTCCGAGTGGCGGGTCACGACACTTACCTACTTTGTGAATATGTTAGTTTTAGAGTGTTCTTTCAGGGAGTATTCAAAACAATAAGTTGTACAGCGTGTCTTTTCAATAAAGAATATGTAAAATTTCTTCTTAATGTTAATTTGTCTTCTTTTGCAGAAGTTAATTGATATTTTGCCTGGATAATGGAGAGTATGATCCTTAGAAATATACATGGACTAAATGGTACAACATAGTCAAATGTTTTTTATCTTCAAATCTCATAGTAATTTTAGTACCTGTGTGATGCGCTTTTAATGTTACAAATAATATTATTGTATTTACTTGACCAAATTAAATTATTATTCCTACACAATTATTGGTCCTACAATTGAGACATTGTTTCTACTTGGGTCATCATATCATGACCTACAATATAAGTTACAAGAACAATTTCTTTTGGACTTTGATTAAGACAACCTATGGTAATATTGATCTATTTATGTTGAACAAAAATGTCAAATAATAGATAATTTATTATATGAAGAAAACATAATTTTTTGAAAACGTACACAGGTTATTTAAATTCAAGGAAAACTCGAAGTCGTTTCTCTTTGGGTGTAGGTGAAAATCCATGCTCCTAATGTCTTTCTTTTCATCATAAATGCCACTCTCTTTGTTCCTTTTAAATTCAAGGAAAACTCGAAGTCATTTCTCTTTGGGTGTAGGTGAAAATCCATGCTCCTAATGTCTCTCTTTTCATCATAAATGCCACTCTCTCTGTTCCTTTTAATGTGACATCGTTTGACTTACCACAACATTAAAGAGAAAAATAATTTTAAAATCTGTGGTCTAAAACCATCGGCATTTTTATAGTGCATTAGGGGAGTATCTTCAATCTTTACAGCATAGATCACCAGCCATTTTGGACGGATCAAGAAAAAGAATGAGATTACATTTTCATCAACTCATCCTTTCCATGTTTCCTATCTACCAAAAACGTGAACCACGTAAAGAAATCCAAAAAATTGCACTAGACACAAAAAACATTTGAATTGCATCTTACCTAAATATCCTGGCATCTTTATTGTTATAGAGTTAATACTGCTGCTATAGCAGAAAAATTTAAACCGTAAAAAGAAGGCAGACTGAAAACCGCTGTATTTGCTGAGACGCTACACTTTACAGAGTAAATATCTAACTTTCGTTTGTGATGTTTCCAACGTCACAAACGGAAAAAAGGTTGCAAATAGTACACAAAACAGAAACTTGCGCTTACACGGACCTCCAAAATCAAACCTGCCAAAAAAGATTAACAAGTGGCAGTATTTCCATAATACCCTCCACAACTAATATCATAGAGTGTTCTCTCACTTCCATTCATACATACAGCTAAGCAGCTACTGGACTTGAATCCGAATCAGAAAATGCTGATGCCTTCAATCTGTTTGCTTCAACTCCTGAACCCTGCGCCTTGTGATCCAATGTGGTGTCATTATAAATGGCCCACCATTTCTTCACTAGCATTTTGATATCCTCTCTATCCATGTGTTCTTCCTTCCCAGTGTATTTCCACGGCTTAGCCCCTGGAAAACAGTAGTGGACCGCTTTCGCCTTGTTGACCTCGACTTTCTCCGGGTGGCGCCATAGCATGGCCAGCAACAAATTGTATACGTAAGGGATTGGCTTGTACTTGTCTTTAAAGTACATGTTCAGAAAGTCCTACAAAAAGGGAACGATTGGGACTATATACAGCTGTTGAAGTACATGTACGTGAGAATGTGATAGAAACAAAACCCAGATCCAAATGAGGTGGTAAAAAAAAGTTGCAGTATATTCAACATGGGCTACGAAAATTATAATCCCAAATCAACGAATAGAACAATGTAAGTAGACAAAATGTCTAATGTTCATCGGTGCAAAATATATAGAGACCTTAGTGTACACCTAAAAAAATTTTACTTGTATAAACATATACACGGCCTGCACAGTAGTTCAGTAGTTCTTTAGTAAGTAGTAACTATAAGGGTAGGCTTGATAGGAAGAAAAATGTTTTCTTAAAACTATTTTCAAATAGGATTCTTTGGTACCCAAGTGAAAAATACTATTCAAAACGTGTAGGTAAAAGCAGGGATCAGGTGGTGGGAATATAATGGAGCCTGTTCTGGAACTTGTTTTGCTACGAGGGAAATCCCAAACACACATTTCGTGTAATTGCATCTCTAAGGGAACAAAAAAGGTGAGGGAATTACAAAGTGGGGAAACAAACTTTGAACAACGAAGTTAAAAAGTGAAAATTTAAGTAGCCGATGAATTGAGCTTATAATAGCTTAACTGCTTTATATATACCACAGTAGTTACCTATTAAGTCTATCTTAATATTCTTAACTTTTTGAAGCATCAATTATTAAAGTTGAAACTCTTTATCACGTGTTTTATTTAAGTTACATATATACGCATACTATCAGTATGTATAGTATATTATAATCAGATATAAGTTGTTTACTCTGTTCTTCAAGTCATCCAAATAGTATACGCAGCTAATTCCTGTAGAAATATAAGTTGATATACACACAAATATGTATTGTAGTAGTACCTGTTCAGCAAATTGAGTGGGTGGGGTAACTTTGAGTGTATTCAAGAGATGAACATAGATGGAAAGATTGGGCTGAAAGACGAACATGCCTGCATTGAAGTAGATAGATGGCCTTGGCCCCAACACTTCAGGCCATGGCAGAACCTCTGGACAAGGCTCCCCATACATATCACATATACAATCTGCCACTGCATAGAGATACTTGTCAGGCAGCTCGAATAGATGGTCTATGTTCTCGAAAACTTGCATGTCTCCGTCCAAGTATACCATCTTACTGTACTCCACAAACTGCAATAATTAGATACCAAAATGATCAATAATATCCATATATAAAACAACCATGAAGCTAAGATTGCAATTATTTTAATTTACCTGCCAAATGCGAAGCTTTGAGTAGTTGAGAACGTAATAAGATCGTGCATATTTGTCAGATGATTGCAATGAAGGAGCAAGTGGCTCTATCTCCCTCACTATGCAACCATACCTCCTTAATAGCATCCGATGTTCCTCTGGGACATCAGGCAAAATTGCAACCACCAAAGGATACATAGAGCTTGCTTTTATCAACCCCTTTGCTAAACCAACCACCCCTTTCACATAATCACCATTACCCGCTAAGAAAGTCACATAACCATATGATGGTTTTCCTAATTCTATGCCCTCTTGAGCCTTTTTTGTTCCACTTCCAACTTCTGGAGCCATTCTATCCTTTTCTTTTCTAACAAAGTTATAACTATTGATCTCACTTTGATTATGGCAACATATATATACACACATTGCATGTAATGGTTGCATGGACAGTGAGATACTGTCATACGCAAATGTTTCACCGGCCAAAACTTGTAATGGATAGCGTTGGGAGTTAACAAATAATAATTGTGATTGAAGACATCCATGTGTCGTCGTGCGGTGCCATTTGGTGGCATGCAACGCCACGTGGATTTCTCGTACTGTACATTGACACACGGCTGAAATATAAATGTTATTACCTCAAATTTTGCTTCCAAAATAATAACTATAGTAAAGTTTGGTAGTTATTCGTTATTCTACTTATTTCCGATCCAATCATCTGTATATTGTACTGTATGTATACTTTTAGTTGTCCTAAGTGGTTAATTTTAGATCAGATGCTGCAGCTGATATAGAGCTCGCTGAAGATAGAGAAAACAGTCTAGAAACAACGTAACTTATAATAAACGCATCTCTAAGCAATTATATTACATCGACCAAAATATAGTACTGAAAAAATAGGTAGTTTGTCGCTGAGAGAGAGAGAGAATGAGCTCTTGATACAAATAAGATATATCTTACGAAGTATTCATCAGTTGCATGTCATAACATAATTGCACTTGCAAAGTAATTAAGCGTAAAATTCACCTCCTTAATTATGAGACCCTAACAGGGGAAAAAATGGAGGGCTGGATATGCAAAGGGCAGAAATGAAAAACAGAGCCCTCCTAGACAAACTAGCATGGAGGAGGGTTCTATCAACTGTTATCTCATCAAGTAGTACCTAGACAAGCAGGGTTCCATCATATGTCAACATCATCTTAAAGTAATTTGTGACAGTAAAAATGTAATGCTTTTCCCTCGGCGAAAGTATTTATAGATATACCTTTAATGGTTTCAGAAGACCCATACATATCTGCACTCTTCTTCTTTGCCCATCAGATGATTTGTGCATTTTCCAGGACAGATCGATACCAAGAACCTTCATGAACATAAGATTAAGAATATCAACATATGCTTATTTAGTTGTTTGCATATTAGATGAGTTCACCACAATCAGCTTTTATCGAAGATAAATCACTGTAAAAGGTAAGTAACACCCAGAAAACTTGACGTTTAAACTTCCTTCCCCAGTTTTTTGTGCATGCGTGTGTTCCTTTATTTATTCCCATTAGCAATTTTTATCATGGTACAAAAGTTAGAGCACTCCTGCTTGTCATGAGAGAGAATTCTGATCATGGAAAATTATTACAACAACAACATACCCAGTGGAATCCCACAAGTTGCGTCTGGGGAGGATAGAATGTACGGAGACCTTACCACTACCTCATAGAGGTAGAGAGGCAGTGGTCTATACCTTTATCAGTTTACTTCAAACGGTAGAATAAAAATTTCAATCGTTCATAGGTTTAGTGCTGTTATGCTTCGAGGATATTGGAAAGAATCATGAAGAGGGATTGGCTGCACAAATTAATATATGCCAATAGAGGTTCTTCAGAACTGTGAAATAAGATGAGTGCAAAGTACACCAAATACCAAGAGGCCCCTTTCTATTTTCAATTTGACTAAGAATTTCAGAGTTAAATCTCCCTTAAACATGAACTGAGACAAGTTATAAAATTGATAGTTGACTTTTTTTTTTCAAAAAATTGTGCTTAATTTAGTTCTATGTTTGGTGTTTTTGCGCAGGCAGATGACACTTCGAAGAAGAAAAGAGAGATGGCTGTGGTGAATGGTGATTGTTGACTGCACAAACAGAGATGTACAAAGAAACAAGGTGAGTGTTTATTATAGACTCTGGTATAATGAGAATTTGTGAAATGTAGCTCAAGACTTGAGAGCTGTGCATGTATATTTAGGTCAATATTTAAAATAGACTTGCAGCTTCATGCTAACTCCTGATTTCTGTGGGAGTACAAAACCTAGTTAATATAGGAGTCCTGACAGGACCACTGGATCATAAGAATTACATTATTGTTTTAGTAAATTGTTCAAATGCCAAACAGTAATATATGGGTGGCACAGGGGGGCTCAGCTTATCATATTGATCAAGCGAGAACATATTTGGAAGAGGAAAAAATGAAGCTAAATGAAGTGTGATTTCAGGTGGAGGTTTGGCTGTCTGGCAAAAGAGTAACTTTTGTACTTCTCTTTCGGAAGAGGCACCGACTACACCAACATTTTGTGCCATGATGCTATCTGTCTGGTTCAAATTTTCAAAAAATTATACATAATTTAATTGTACTGTTTTCGTGGATTATGGATGGATCAGGTATTCAAGTATTTCTACCAGCTTCTTTAAATAGGCTTCTACAGATCCAAATAAGAGTTAGTTATGCAGTCAAAAAGCTCCACCACTCCAGTAAATTGTTTATGTCTACAGACACAAAACTCTGCATTTCATAGACAGAAGTCCAAATGTCCAAGAAAAGAAAAAATGACACACGTGCTTTTATAATTTGCAAGGAGATGTCAATGAATCGCATTTATGGATGGGCTTTGCTATGGAGCAAGGAATATAGGATACATTAGCTTTGAGTTGCCCTACTCTGAAAGGCAGCAGTTATAACAATAAGAAATCCAGCACAACAAAGCCCCATGGAACTTCTATGAATTCCACACAGATAACAGTTGTTCATTTTTATCCGTGCCTTAATTAGTTCATCTCGTCTTTTTGGATCAGTTCCTGAAACCCCAAAAATCATTTTCTCAGCAGAAACATCCATTATGATAGGCACCTCAAATTCAGCAAATGCAACTTCTCTCCTCCACTGTGAACCAGAAAGCACAGCACAACTTATTTATCTACTTCGGTAATCAATTTCTGAATTCACAAGTTCATTTAAAAGATGTGGCACGTTCGTCTTTTAAGGAGACAGGTTTAATCAAGCGCAAACAAGATGTTAGCACTGCTATAGCATATTAGTTTTATAACTGAAATCTCCCTGCAAAGTACCATATTATATGTAGAAACTACCAACAAATAAATGAGAGGAACCATATTACAGAGATTGAATTTCGAAGTTATTCCAACAGAACTCCAACTTATGGCACGTTTGTCTTTTAAAGAGACAGGTTTAATCAAGCGCAAACAAGATGTTAGCGCTGCTATAGCATATTATTTTTATAACTGAAATCTCCCTGCAAAGTACCATATTATATGTAGAAACTACCAAAAAATAAATGAGAGAAACCATATTACAGAGCTTGAATTTCGAAGTTATTCCAATAGAAAACTCCAACTCAGCGAGTGTGTGTCTTAAATCTGCTGGAATTTATTGAATTGTACATAAGATGACAACAGCCAAGTTCAGACACATGCATTTAACAAACTAAAGAAGCTAACAATCCTCAAAAATATAATAAACCATAAAAAGTTAACCAAGGAATAAAGCAAGAGAAGAAACACCTCTCCACCAAGATAATTGAGGTCTCCCGAAGCTGTTAAAGCAGTGTCATGAAATTCCAAGCACTCTGACCTGTCTGGTTCTACCATATGCTTCCCTCCCAATATCTTCAAAATTTGTAGTCTTCCCTCTCAAAAGGACATGTCTCTCAGATCTCAATCAAACATTTCATTAAGGGTGGTAGGCGAAAAATGAGTTTGGTTAGCAATGTTTTCCACATTTTCTAGCACAATGAGCAAGATGACATTCTCTCCCTTATGGCAGTCATTTTCCCGTTCAAATATGACAATTCTTACTCCATATGCTCACTATAATAACAATTTGCTTTACAAATATGACAATTCTTACTCCATATGCTCACTACAATAGACATCTAAAAATTGTCGCCAAACTTTAATACTAAGAAAAGCATCCTATATGTCAAACAAACAAACAAAAAAGATACTTCCATCAATACCAAAGCCCAAAGGCACCCTAATATTTCGGAATTGGAGATAGCAGCAAAGAATAACAAATTTAAAGCAACCCTATTGGATTCTTGATTATAGTATAGAGAGTAATTCAAGTTTCAATAGTTCCGAAGAGAACTAGAAGAGAACCTGCGCCATTAGATCCGACAAGGAGACAACGGTCACCGGGATAAAGGGTAAGGGAGAAATCATCGATCAAAGGGGTAGATCCGGGAGGCGGATGGCCATCGATACCAGGGTAGGTGAACTTGAGGTGGTTGATCTCCACTGATGGCTTTTTGTGTTCCTTCACCGCCATAACCTTTTCAAGTGTTCGATGAAATGCGGTAGAGAAGTATACCAAATTCACAGGCTTTTCTGAATCAGCCGTTTGACCTTATTTTTAGGTGGATTATAGTGTTTGGTTATGAGTTTAACTGAATCTCTTAATTTTGAATCAAATTTGACAGTAAATTTTATTTGTACAACTTAAGATAATTATATAATTTATATATAGCAGCTTTTAAATTCTAAATTAACAGTAAATTTAGTTTGTAGCTTAAGATAATTATATAATTTATATGATAGCTTTTAAATCTTAAATCCACCTCTTAGTTATACTAATATGCCAAAATAATTTGAAGACTTTTTTTTCTTCAATTTCATCTATGTGAACAAAGATAATAATGAAATCAAGTACAACTAATTTGCTTCCTTTAAAAGTAGAAATGATCTATTGTAATTACTTACGATTGAACAAAAAAACTTAAAAACTTTCGACACAAAATCTTTGATATACACTTATTCCCCCCCCCCCCCCCCCCCCCCCCCCCCCCCCCACAACACAAACAATAAAAAACAAAAAAAACATACAATCCCAACTTTAGACACGTTTCTCTTTTTTT
>JAOTQR010000001.1:30534593-30550830 GCA_025774065.1 Solanum ossicruentum | reverse complement strand
ATTGTATGTAATGGTTGCATGGACAGAGAGATACTTGTAACGGATAGCGTTGAGAGTTAAACAAATAATATTGTGATTGTAGACATCCATGTGTCGTCGCGCGGCGCCATTTGGTGGCATGCAATTTCCACGTGGATTTCTCGTAGCGTACATGGACACGCAACTGAAAATATAGTAAGGTTTTGTAGTTATTCGTTGTTCTACTTACTTCCAAACCTCTGTATTGTATGTCTCCTTTTAGTTGTCCTAAGTGGTTAATTTTTCGACTAGTCGGTGCAGCCGATATAGAGCTCGATGAAGATAGAGAAAACAGTTTAGTAACTTAAACACATCCCTGAGCAATTATATTACGTTGACCAAAATATAGTACTCAAAAAATAGGTAGCTTGTCGATGAGAAAGAGAGAATGAGCTCATGATGCAGATAAAGATATATCTTACAAAGTATTGATCAGCTGCATGTCACAACATAGTTGCACTTGCAAAGTAATTGTGTGTAAAATTCACCTCCTTGGTGTAAAATTGCACTTGCAAAGTAGTTTGTTGGAAGCAAGCTTGAAACAGACAGAGCAAGCAAAAAAGGTCGACCGTATCTACTAAACCTATAATCCTATATTTTGTAATACCTCTCTTTCCCCGTGGAACACTAACAATAGCAGCACATTGCCACGACTTGTTATGATGCATATTAATCTCCTTTTATGACAAAAAGAAGTGGGAAAAATTGAACAAAAAGAAATCAACATTGCGTTTGAAATACTCCTTTTGAAAGGATATAACTTATAAGGGATCTTAGTAGCTCAATTGGTTGATTATCTGAATTCCGATTTTGTTGGTGAGTGTTCGATTCAATTCCCTATAGTTGTAATTCCCTTTTCGTTTTCCCTTCTCCTACCTTAATTCTTAATTTTTTTTAAAAAAAAAACTTACAAAAATAGCATATAGTCTTAAATCGATTTTAGATGATTTTAGAAATTCGATTCTATTCTATTTTTTTCAATCCCTTATATTTTCAAGTTTTCATTGGATCGATCATGATGGTACATCATGTTTCGTTTCGACATCAATAATTTATATTTGATCATTTAATAAATTAAATAAGGTTTTAATCATGAAAAAACTAAAAAAAAATCATATATATTTTCATGTTAATATATGTCATCAGACCTCTACTTTTATCCTCAGTTTTTTTCTTACTCTTCGCTTTGAAAATTTCATGATGAAAATCTATAAAAACTATTAATAATTTATTTTCATATCATATTCTATATACACTTCGATAAATCAAATATTGAAAACCGTGACAAGAATTATAACATAGTTTTGTATTTGAAACTCGACCAGCATTACCTGCTACTAGTAGCTCTATTCTTATAGTGAGTCGCACCTTGAAACACGTTGAGATAAATATGTCAAAAATACTCGCTTTATTATAAACTTACAGGACCAAAACTGTTAATATTGATACATAAGGGATTATTTTGATCTATTAACAAAAATAATAGACCATTTTTGTCATTTTCTCAATTTTTCTTTTTCCATATTATGGAAAACCTATTAAATTAAGATATACTAAGAAAAATGACAAACGAAAGGGAAAAAGACAGAAGAGAGCTCAATTGATTCCAACTCCATTTCAGAGTAAAGAAAGCAAAGTTATGTTGCAATGCATTTTTCTTCTCTCCGATTCTGGGTATGCTTATCTTCTTTCTATGATCTCAATTTTTTCAAAAAAAAAAAAAATCGTCTCATTTCTTCGGTGTTCTGAACTGAAAATTGTTTAAAAAAAGGAAAAAAAAAACATATAGATAAAGCGTGGTCCAATAATAAATCGAGATTGAAGTCAAATTCTTAATCAGGGCTTGATTTTTTTTTTGGCAGTTTAATTTGTATTTATTGGGATATTGAATCACTGGGTATTTGATTTCAAGTTCGTTACTGAAGATCTGTGTAATTCAATGTCACTGTAGGGAGGTAATGCTGGAAAAACAGCTTACTGGCCACTGGGTTGATAGGGCAATATGTTCGTGGTTTTGGGATCAGTCAATTGCTCAAGGTGATTCCTTCAAGGTAGGGACATAAGAGTAATTTGCTCGAATGTTATTGTTGAAATTGCTATAAAGTTGGGAAAATTAAGATGCGTGATCTTGAATTTTACATAGCATAGTCTTTTTTTGCTTGTTCAAGTTTGAAGTTTTTGTTGTGTCTTCTTAAAAAGTTTGGTTTGTTGCAGCATTTACCGGTGATTGCTTCACCAACCCATTACCTTTTCCAAGTTAATCGTGAAGGAGTTACCTTCTTGGCTTGCACTCAAGTGGAAATGCCACCTTTAATGGCAATTGAGGTGATGCACTTGTTGATTTCAGCTGTTGTTTGGTTGTTTATTTATGTTGTTGCTGCTAGATTGATTTCTTCTTTAATAAGTTTATAAGTCAAGATGGGTTTAATGAAGTCATGTTAAGAGAGGTTTGTGCGTGATGGTTGGACATCAAATGGCGATGCCTCTTGTAATTCTTATCAATTTGAAACTTGAACATCCTAAGCATACTATGACACTTAAATTTTTCAATCTGAATCTGAAAATTTTCTCTTTGATTAGTACGTATGGAGGATATTGAAGGAGTTGAGCTAAAAAAAGGGCATTTTGGGCCCAAATGCTTTGTTTCAGTGAGAAGGGTGCAACTCGGATGTGTGGATAGAGCGCACCTCATGAGTTTGAACCTTGCCACTGATCAGGAGCATGGTATGTAAGTGGAGTAGAGTAGTGTGGCAGACAGTTTTGACCTGTGAGCTAACTGGTGTTGGACCAGCTAACTCACAAGGGATTTTTCCGTTGTCAGAAAAGAAGGCCGTTTAGGTGTGTGACTATCAAGCTACTTTACACTAGTATATTATAGTGATTGGTTACCGAAAGGCAAAAAAATTTATTGTATAGAGCCACTTCATTCACAAATAAATAAATATATGTTAGACGTGTTCACACAGTAGAGTTTATTATAACCTTATATTTCTTGTTATTGGAGTAGGTACGCCCTTTGTATTTGGTTAAATTTACCGTCAGAGAGATTCTTGTTTTCTAGGTTTTTCTTTTGATAAGTTATTGCTTCCATTCCTCTACCATGTTTTGTAGGTTTTGCTCTTTGGTTAAATGATTAGATCTGTTAAGAGTCCAGTCATACTGTTGGAAGTCCTTGCATCTGACAGTTAAACATTAGCTGCTAATTGATTCATTGAATTGATATGTCGAAGTTCCCGTTCCAGCTATTTTAGGCTTTTGCTGCTAGGTGAACATAGGGAGGCTGCTACACTTTGCTTATAAACTTTGAAACTCTGTATCATTTCTGCAAAGAAGGGCTTTTAGCTTTATCAAGAAGTAAGGGCTTTATTGATAATTTGACTATTTAATTTCTAGTTCTTGTGCAGAGTAGCTGATGTCCTGTCAGAATATCTTGGAGGGTTGAATGAAGATTTGATAAAGGATAATTTTGTGATTGTCTATGAGGTATTTGACATCTTAAAGCTCATTTTTGTGGAATTGTTAGCTGCAAAAGATATTTTTTTAGGATACCTTTCTTACCTCCCTGAAAAAAATTTTGTTAGGAAGCATAGAATGATGCAAACCTGGTTAAAGTTGAAGATTTTAAAAATCGTCAAACTAAGAAGTTAAAAAAAAAAGCTGCACTAAACAGTTCCATAACAATTTACCATCCAATTCTATAGAGTTATTTGGTTGAATTTCTTAATTCCCTTTTCTTTTTCTTTATTTTTTCGTGTCAACTCTTTCCTACTAATTGTTTATCACTTTCAATCACAACTGTTGCCTGTTAAGATAAGATATCACCTAGGGATTGTCATTCTTTCTATGTGATAGTTGCATTCATTTGTTTTGTTTGAGACAGAGTTAAGTTGTATGTGATTTAAGTAGTTTAATGTATCCACTGAATCCTCCAGATACTTACCACAAACCAACAAAAAGAAATTTTATCGTAGTTTCAAAATTATGGCCTTGTTAGGAAACTGTTTCAACTATTCCTTGGAAACTACTGAAACAAACCATGTTTCTCAATGTTTTTGATTGATATCTTTATGAAACCGATGGCATATTTAATCAACAAGATAAAAAATAAAATTCTAAAAAGTTAGCAACATACCATACTAGTAATATGGAAGTGAACTGTACAAATTTTCACTGGATTCAGATATGGTTATCACTCCAATATCTTATATCACATACGGTAGGCCATCTGCAAACCTTTAGTTGATGCGTAGATACAAATGTATTGCATAACTTTTTCCAAATCAATGTTATCATGTAGTTTCTTAGGTGTCTTAAATATTATTTTGTGAAACATATACTTAAAAGTATACTATATAATTCCCAAAGTGAATGGAACTCTGAAGAGGTGTTGGATTTAGGCTTCTTTTAAGAAGTTCAATTAAAGTAGAGAAGACTAAATTGTGTGGACACAGAATGAGGAATATTTTCCTCCCCAACTGTTTTACTGAATTTCCTTCGACGCACTAATTGGATTCTGAAAGACGTCAAATTGATTATGGCCTCAACATTTGTTTGATGTGCAGCTTTTGGATGAGATGATAGACAATGGTTTCCCTCTTACTACAGAACCTAATATACTAAGGGAAATGATAGCTCCTCCAAATATCGTAAGCAAAGTATTGAGTGTTGTCACTGGTAACACTTCCAACATGAGCAACACACTTCCAGGTGCAACAGGATCTTGTGTTCCTTGGAGAAAAACAGACCTGAAGCATTCAAGCAATGAAGTTTATGTTGATTTAGTTGAAGAAATGGATGCAACTATAAATAGGTTTATATCTTACTATCACTTAACCTCCACTTGCAGCTCCTTATTTCTCATTTTGTGAGAATCTCTTGAATAATATCTTCAAAATCTTGTATTCATCATCAAACTTTTTAGTTTCTCATGGCTTGACCTATTGTATCACAAAATGTGAAGGCTAACATAATGATATGCTATTACTAAGCAATAGTGAGGTTAAGATTTCTAGAATCAGAATTGATCTTCAAAAGAAAAGTGTGAAAGCTGGCACCTGTTAATTTTGAAGGTATACTTTGTACCTTATAAGTTACCTTTGAACTCCTTCCATATTTCAATATATGTGACATTTTTCCACTCGAGATTATCTCAAAATGCACCACACTCTTCTGTTGTTATATTACACTATGTTTGAGAGTTCGAATTCATCTAAAACCATCAAATTAGCTTTGATGTCATGCTTTTTCTATCAAAGTAAATGTTTAACTAGTTTAGTATTCTATTCTGCTAGGAAGAATGTAACACTTGCGTGAAATTAACTTATGAACACATGTCCATTATGCGTAGAGTCAAAAACTATTTTGATGTGAAGTCAGCAGGGGCCATAGAGTTATGATCTGCTTCTTGTCACAGACAAAAGGGGTGTTGTTCCTGAACAACAGGCATGCACTTGTGCACTTATGCAAATGGATTCTTCAAGGGAATTTGGCAGCATCCTTGAGAATTGAAGTGTATTGTAGTATACGTTCACATGTGTACATGTGTTTATGTGTCTCTGTGCTTGTCAAAGTATATAAGTGATACTCCTTATACTGTTTCGGTGACCATTTTCTTTCTTTCAATTTGTTAGATTATAAATATGAACCCCTAGACCTGTATTTATATATATATATAAAGGAACTCCAAGACTTCCTCTGAATTGTCAAGAATGTTGCTAGAAATTGAACTCTTGGAGACTGCAGTAAAGTCAAATAATAGAAAAGGAAATCCATTTCTTGTATGCTCTGTGTTATTTGCAGGACAGGCAAGAGTTTCTTAACTGTTTTTCTGAACAAACTTCTCTTCACATCAAATACACAAAAGTTGCAAAATTTAACTTACAGCACATTCCGTTCTCTTTTACGGGCAATGAAACTGCAGCTAAGGCAGATACCGGAATCTGCCCAAGAGTCCTGACTTTTTCCATGCCACATTCTTCTCTTTGCTGCGACCGAATTGATTTTATTTCCTTCTTCACTCATGATTAATAATGGATTGCTTTTCTACATTGGGTTTATAAGTTTGAATACACTTGACCATTGGATTCTGCAGCATCCTTTTCTCATTTGTTATATGCTTGAATTAGGGTTTACAGGAATAGCCAATTACCTAATGGATTCTCATTCTATTTGTTTTATGCTTTTTTAAGAGACGGGGTTCTGGTGAAATGTGAGGTCTGTGGTGAAGTTCAAGTGAATTCTCATCTTTCTGGTCTTCCTGATCTTACCCTTGTATTTGCAAATACTTCCATCTTGAATGATGTGAGATTCCATCCTTGTGTTCGGCTACGACCGTGGGAATCAAACCAAATTCTGTCTTTTGTTCCTCCTGATGGACAATTTAAACTCATGAGCTACAGGTTTGTGGTGTTAAAATTGCAGTTGCTTTCCCTCATGATTTTTGACTTTATGTAAAGAATGTCCAAATCTGTTGCTCATATTTCTTGTACATCATAGAGTTTTCTTATTCCCTCTAATATTGAAACCCATAATGTTAACCCCTTCTTTATTTGGTTAGGAGAGTGGAACCCAGCAAAAGTTTTACTTTTTGAGGAAATGGAAATATTTGAGTCTATTGGAAACTCCAACTAAATTCTGGGCAGCTAACTTGGTCCTTCCAATAATGAAAGTTGAACTGTCAATAAATGCATAATGAAAGCTTAACTGTTCGTATATGCACTCTATTTTAAAAAGGAAAAGAATGTCTTTTTCCGATAATTACTATTTGATAGGATATATTCACATTCAAAGTTACCAGTTTCAAAAAAAAATAAATTAAAAGATATATTCACAAGTAGTGGCAGTTGGTCCATTGTTGATGGGCTTATGTGTGCAGATTTTGAAACTACAATGTGCATCCAACAAACATGAAAAACAGGAAATGGCAAACTGTAAGCTGAGCATGTGTTTTCACTGTAGGAGTGCATTAAAGAGTTCACTTCTTCCTGCTTTTACCTTGTTTAAACTTCTTTCTCCCTATCTCAACTATGCCATGCAGAATAAAGAAGTTGAAGAGTACCCCTATATATGTAAAGCCACAAATTACTTCAGACGCAGGGACATGTCGTATTAGCTTGTTAGTTGGGATACATAATGATCCTGGGAAGGCGATTGATGATATAAATGTGCAATTTCAACTTCCCCCTCGCGTTTTGTCTGCGGATCTTACATCAAATTATGGAACAGTAAACCTCCTTTCCAACAAGGTACTTGGTACTTCCTCTCATCTACAGAGTTGCTTATCCTTTGTGCCTTTTATTAATGCATGTGTCCAGCAGTTGATCAGAAGTAAATGATTTTTAAATCACACACAGATAAAAAAAGATCCGAAATAAATGAATGAAGATACTTTCTACTCTAGTCAGTTCTAGCCCTACCATAAAATGATGAAAACTTGTAAATGGATGCCAAATTTTTTCTTTTTTAAGTAAAATCTTTCTTCAGTCTGGTTCCATTTTGGAATGATGTGATCTCTGATCCGAAAACTTTTCTAGTTGCATCTTGACATGTTGATTTATTAGTGCAGACCTGCACTTGGTCCATTGGTCGGATGCCGAAAGACAAAACTCCTTCAATGACCGGTATGTTAGTGTTGGAAACAGGAGTTGAGCGGCTTCACGTATTCCCTACATTTCTTGTGGGATTCAAAATTATGGGAGTTGCACTCTCAGGTTTGAAAATAGAAAAACTTGATTTCAAGAATCTACCTACACGGCCTTATAAAGGATTTCGAGCTCTAACCAAGGCTGGGAAATATGAAGTCAGGTCATAGTTATTATGGTTTCTTTATATTGAATGTCAGAGCTTTGGTGCTGCTTTGAGACCAGGGTGTTGAGCTGTTTTCTGTATGATAGATACCAGTATTAGAATCTTACTCTTACTTGATCTTTTATCCAATCTGAAAAAATCGTACTATTTCAAGAAGAGATTTTCTGTAAATCGTCACGCCGAATTCGTTAAATGATACATGTTTTGGATTGATCATTGATTCATAAGCTCTGTAAACTGGATATGGCGACATGGATTTTTTTTTGCTTTGCTTGTGTTCAGTATCCATATTATTTTTTGGCCTAAATATGTACCTGGAGAAAAGTCAAAGTTGGATTGGATCATTTGGATTCCTCTCCTTTTTTTCCTTTTTGGTGCCAATAATGTGATACTCTCTTGGTATCCTACCAAATTATCTGTTGTGTTTTTCTTTTCCATATGTCTTACGAAAAATATTAATTTGGAAGGATTTTGATTATCTTGCTTTTATTTATGCATCATCATTTTATAATTGAAGTGTTTGTAGTTTTCAAAAGCAACTATTACCAAGAGCAAGATGGGAGAAAACAATTAATTTTATCTTGAGCTAGGATCACAAATAATTTAGACCCTTTGAGGTAGACCAGTGGTTTGGCCTCGGGGTTTTCATATTAGAGGTATCAAGTTCTAATTCCTTTATCGGTAAAAGCATGGGGTTTGCATTTTGGGTTGAACTTATTGCACCGAGTTTGTCTAGTGTGGATTACCTCTCTTATGTAGTTTACGATTATTACATAGAAGTGAAGATTTATTTTGTGCGCACTTAAAAGGGTAGCAGTCGTAGGTTTCCTTGTCATAAAAAAGATAGCAAATAATTTAAGACAATTATATTTTTGAAATTACGATATATAATTCCGCGAAACAATATTGGAGCACTAGGAGGATTTATTGGAAGCTTGTCTTGGTCTCAGAGGACAAGTTATTCAAACTTAACATCAGTTTTTGGAAATTGAATTTTTTAGCTGTTCTGTTAGTTACACTTCTGGGGATATTTAGTTATCTATCTAGATTTTATTACACGTGGATTTATTATGTTGGGACCATATTTTATTTTCTTTGTCTCGTTCTAATTTTATCAAATATATTCGAAAGAGCAATATGTACGACAATGGTTTATACACCAGTGTTGTTAGGAAACGAGTTAAACGAGTGAGGTGACAAAATTTATTCATGTATTATTTCACCTAGCTTGTTCGAGTTTGGGATTTATGATTCTCTCGTTTAGTAATTTATGTTGAATTCAGCTAAAACTTGAAATTCAAATACATGAATCCAAACTTGGTTTCTCCTTATCCAAGTTGCACCAGAAAAGACCAATTTGTCATTTTAATATGGTGTGACATGAGAAAGAAAAGGTGCAAAAGAGGACAAGAAAGCACCAACACATGGAAAATGAAAGCTACTTGCCAATACAAATGGATTTACTTAAAAAGGTGCTAATTATCCATCTTTTACTCATTTTTTCCATTGTTGCAAATTATGAGTGGACATGAATTGAATTCCTATGAGGGCCATACTGTTGCCTTTGTGGATAACAACTCAAAAATTAAATTTGTGGGTCTATTTTTCTTGAACTTTTTTCTTCCCCACATACGTTGCTTTTGTTGTACAAGTCACGTCTAAGAAGGCCCCATAATTCCCACACGTTTTGACTGTATTTTCCGTTTTTTTTAAAAAATTACTTATTTACAGGTCACCTATTCTTATCTCAAATATCTAAATACACTTGGCTTCTAAAACCTTTTATTTTCGAAGATGAAACAACGGTTTTGTTGAAAAGAAAGGGGAATTGGTTAATTTGTTAGCAGTAGGGTATAGAATTTCTACTAATTGAATAATTTATAAAGTATACTCTCTCTAGTCCTTTTTATATATCATCTTTTGTAATGATACTTACATTTAGAAAAAATGTAATTTTATTATTTTGCCCTTATCCAGTTGATCAAATATATCTTTTCAAAACTCATTAACTATCCAGAATAAAATAGGAAAAATAATGTGCATTAATTTTGTAAAATGACATATATTAGGCATCATCTATTTATTGTAAGAATGACATATAAAAGGGATTGAAGCGAGCATATCCTATTTCTAGTTCTATCATAATGTGATTTAAGGAAGTAGGTATACCGTGTTTTTCTTTCCCTCTTTTGCCCCTAATTCATGGGATAGTCAAAGCGTTTTTTTTAAAAAAAAAATCAACTAATGTTCATAATTCACATTAGAATTCCGATCAAATTCAAATCCTAATAAAAGTTTCTTTATATAGAGAGTTTGAATTCGAAATCTCTAGTTAAAAGTGAAGTAGTTTCATTACTACACGACAATCCACGTTGGTTTGTCAATTTTTTTAATAAGTTTTAATTATTTTATTTATTCTTTTTCAATTCTTAATACAACAACAAAAATAACATACTCGTGGAATCCCACAAGTTAGGTTTGGGGAGGGTAAAATGTACGCAAACCTTACCACTACCTCATAAGGTAGAAATGTTGTTTCCTGAGAACCACCGTCTCAAAAATCCATAAGCAGAATAAACTAGATATCGAAAAATGGAAAAGAAAAGAATAGAAAACAGAAAGGACGACTAACAGCGAAAAACACATGAGAGTGTATAAATACAATAACATCAACATATATATGACAGATAATGACATCACAGAATATAAAACAAGACTAATACTATTATTCTACTATATTCCAAAGCCAGACATCTACCTAACTTTATCAATCTATTAACCTGCTATTGTAATTCGCGACCTTTACTCCTTTCAATTTTAGTACTTAATTGAATTATTTTTTTATTCAGACTACATAAAAATATCAAATTAAAAGAATATATCTTTAAAATATTTTGACAAAATTTCTATCGTCAATTTGAATTGCATATCAATCTAATTTAATTCATTAAATTAATAAATATGTAAATTATTAATTCATCAAAACTTCAACATATTAAATGAATTCAGTTCAATTTTATCGTCCATCCATTTGCCAAACTAGCAATAGTGACAAGAATCCTTTTTCTTTTCTTTTTTCTTTTTGGTTTTATTTGGTGGCCTTTTAAAAATCTATTTCTAGTGGTCGAAATAGAAAAAAATGGTATCTCCCATCACAAGGCTGGCGGCTATAAATAACGGTGTACATCAGAAATAGCCATTCCCACTTTCCAAAGATCTTCAAACTTTCCACAAATCAGTTTTTTTCTTTCCCAAAATTGTATATCTTCCTTTTTATCTTATCCCAAAATTTTTTCTTTTCCTGTATGTGTGCAGTTCCAAGTATTGTTCCATTGATTAGACAATCCATTATTACATCGTCAACAAACTTTTAACTACTTTCTTGCAGAATTTTGAATAATTTTCAGTATGAAATCAATCAATTTGATAACCATGGCGCCTTGTTGTCGAATTTTAATCCCATGTAGGAGCAATTCTTTTCCGGTTCTTCCATTCAAGAAGACCCATAATTCATTCAGCAAGAATTCGTCCAATTTTCGTTTGAATTTCAGGCAAAAATGTGATTTTCACGGCTACCCATCTCGTAGTTTGGGCACTGGAAGGATTAGTAATCGGACCCAGAAGCTATTTTGTGTTGTGCGAAATTCATCTTGTGTTCAATCTAGGGTTTTCTCAAGAAATTGTAATGGTGTTAATCCGGTTGCGGCCTCAAAGAGAAGTTTCCGTGTTATTGCTAATGTTGCATCTGACTTTAGAAATTATTCCACTTCGATTGAAAAAAACCGTGTTAATGATAAGAATTTTGAAAGAATCTATGTTCAAGGAGGTTTGGGTGCGAAGAAGCCATTGGTGGTGGAAGATGCTGATTTGAATGAACATATGGAAAATGCTGATATAAATGAACATGGTGCAACTGGTCGACGTGAGAAAGTTGAGAGCGTGAAAGAGGGTGAGGGGCAAGTGGGTGTTCAGGGCAGGGAGGAGTCACAGGTGGTGAAGGAAGCATGGAAGTTGTTGGAGAATGCTGTTGTTTCATATTGTGGGAGCCCTATAGGGACTCTTGCTGCCAATGATCCTAATGACAAGTTGCCATTGAATTATGATCAAGTCTTTATTAGGGATTTCATTCCATCTGCCCTTGCTTTTTTACTCAAGGGGGAGAAAGAGATTGTCAGAAACTTCTTGCTTCACACCCTGCAACTGCAGGTAATCTTTTGCTTTGAAAATTTATTGTTTTTAGTATTATAATTGTCTTTTATCTGTATGAAAGATGATCTGCTTCTACCTATTGGAATGTTATAATTTAACTATTGAAACTTTTTGCAAATGACTTCATATTGGATATGCTGTTGTGGAAGCTTTAGATTCACATTGTTATTATTGTTTATGTGCACTTTTGACAGTAAAACATAAAAGGTATCAGTGCACCAGTAGGACTTAGAAATGATAATGCTTTCTGTTTTTCGGAGAGAGGGATCAGGAACCTGGCTGAACTTTTTGTTTTTTCTAAATACTCAAGGTGAATGTGTGGTTGGAACTAAATAGGATTTGTTTCTTCGAGATTCTTCTTTGAATCCTGATTTGGTGGAGAATTGATCTTTTAAAAAGGAGTTTGGTGATTATCTTGTAAATTCAACCATCTCCTTCATCTGGTAGTATCAGCATGAGATGGTAATTTTCTCGTCTTCTTATAGACAGGTCGTGTTTAAGTCACCAAAGAAAATAGTTCCTTAGATTGTTGTTATGTGATCGCATAATTAACTACATTTTTAATTGTTTAGATCTTTCATTGATGCATCTTCAGATTTAGTCAAAAACCAATGATTGGGATAAATATTTTTTGTTGTTATTGGCTCCATGTTTTTCCTTCTCATTTTTCATGTGTTTGGGTAGATATTGGTTTGTGTTATTGATTTACTGCAAAAATTGACTACTGTTGGTTTCTTTTTTACAGAGTTGGGAGAAAACTGTGGACTGTTACAGTCCAGGGCAAGGGTTGATGCCTGCAAGTTTTAAAGTTAGAACAGTGGCTCTCGATGATAACAAATACGAAGAAGTTCTAGACCCAGATTTTGGGGAGTCAGCTATTGGCCGTGTAGCACCTGTTGACTCAGGTAAGTGTTTATTTTTCATTCCCTTCATTTAATATCAAGTCTCAGAAAGTATGTTTTTTGAAGGAGAATTCAAACTAATGATTAAACATTTGCGAACTATTAGTTACTTGATCAGTTATAGAAAAAGTTGTCTTAGAAAGAGGATAACTTTTCTCAGATTTTCACTTACTGTATAAACTACGTTAGAACTTTTCCTCTGAGAGCAATCTATTGTTCCATTTGTACACCTATACAAAAATGGTAAGTGGATGCCAATGTGGACTGGGCCAGCATAGAAAATTGGTTGCTGAATGTAACAAGAGAGTATTAATACTTTCCTTTCTGAAAAAATGTATGAAGAGAGTATGTAGGTTAATTGATTTTAGTCTCCTTAAGTGTTTATCACTAGTGAAGAGGTATTTCACAGTTACCTTATGCTGTTTAACTTTTTAGAATGTCCCTTAGAAAAATAAATAACTCAATAATATCAGAAGAAGGTAAAGGAAGAAAATTGGTCTAGAAAAGAATCATCACAAATTTTTGTTACTTTAGTTCCATCCGTTAAATGGATACTGAAAAATCTAAAATTGTTACTTTTAAAGGCTTGTGGTGGATAATCTTGTTAAGAGCTTATGGGAAGATCACCGGTGACTATGGGTTACAAGAAAGAGTGGATGTACAGACTGGCATAAAGCTGATAATAAACCTATGTCTATCTGATGGGTTTGATATGTTCCCTTCTTTGCTAGTCACTGATGGTTCCTGCATGATAGATAGACGGATGGGTATTCATGGACATCCACTTGAGATTCAAGTAAGTTGATATTGTCAATTGTCCTATGAATGTTGCAAGTGGCATAGCTGGTTCTTCTTTTTATGTTCTATATACATTTCAAGTTCATCTTGTGAGTCTTTTCTTGACCTGACATTAGTGTATACTTGCATGATAGAAGCCACTTGTGCTAGGTAGGATACTACAGTGAATCAGAATTTGGTGATTGCTGAAGTCTATGAACTTTGGAACTTGATCTTTCCTTAACTTTACACTCTAGGAGAGGGTGACATAAGCTTAAAATTTTGTTCTATGTTGACAAGTGTTGGATAGCTGATCCCAAAGGATCCTCCACCTCCAGCATTGGAGTTAGGTGTTTAGGGGAGTGGCTGTACCAAATATTCTATATTTCTGTCTTGCACATCTCAGGGAGTGATCTGAAATGCTATCATTGTTTTCCTTCTATAATTCTCTCTTTAATCTTTGTTGGGGTTAATATGTTTTGAGGTTGCAGGCATTATTTTACTCAGCACTTAGGTGCTCCCGTGAGCTGCTTTCTCTGGATGAAGGTTCCAAGAATTTGGTGAATACCATAAACAATAGACTTAGTGCATTGTCATTTCACATTAGAGAATATTATTGGGTTGATATGAAAAAGATCAATGAAATATACCGATATAAGACAGAGGAGTATTCAACTGAAGCCACTAACAAATTCAACATCTACCCTGAACAAATCCCTCATTGGTTGATGGACTGGATTCCTGAGGAAGGTGGTTATCTTATTGGCAATTTACAGCCTGCCCACATGGACTTTAGATTCTTCACACTTGGAAATCTGTGGTCCATCGTGTCATCTTTGGGTACCCCAAAACAGAACGAGGCTATCCTGAATCTGATTGAAGCAAAGTGGTACGATCTTGTGGGTCTTATGCCCCTTAAGATATGTTACCCAGCTCTGGAGTCTGAAGATTGGCGTATAATCACTGGCAGTGACCCTAAGAACACGTGAGCTCTCTCTCTCTATATGTACATATATTTATATAAATGTGCGCATGTGTGTGTATGTACTGGGTATGTTGTTGTTGTTGTTGTTGTTGTTGCGCACGCGTGTGTATAGTGTCTTGCTAACCTACTGAAGGTAGCTGGTTAACATAGTGCACACCTTTAATTTAGCCAAACTGCCCTCAACAATCACTGAAGTTGCACAGCAATTGTCAGGGCCTTTTGGTCTTTCAATAAAAAAAACTAAACCTTCTGCATCTTTCTCATCCATCTACGATCCCCTTCTGCATTAATCTTCTCTCTCATCCATGACCTACCAAATTTTACAAGATAGCAAAGCAACTTCAAGGCAACAAAGAAAATCCTTTCTCTTTCATACTGAACTTGGGAGTAATCTCTCTATTTGGTAACTTCCTGACAACAGAATATGAGAAATGATTTTCTTTTTAAAGAAGGTTTAAGTGAAGCTACAGAAATGTTTGGTGAGGAGATGTGTTTAGCATATTTTTTTGACAAATAATTCTTAACATATTTTTATGAGTAGAAAAATGCTGTTGTTAATTATACATTTATGGTTAAGCCCCTTCTTCCCGTTTCTCCAACTTGATTTGAAGATTTTGAAACTTATCAAGAATGGTTAAGCAGCTGACTATATTCTCGAGGCTTAAACATCGCAAAAAGTATGATTCATAGTTAAGCCCATCTTCTTCAATTTCTCTAATTTATTGTTCACAATGAACTTTTTGGGTATTATAAATGGGTATCCTTTCTCTTCCATAATCAACTTCTAAGTTCTAATATTGAATATTTCTCTTTATTCATGGCATTTGAGAGCTCAAATCGTGAGAAATACAACAACAGACCCGATGTAATCCCACAAGTGGAGTTTCGAGAGGTTAGGATGTAGTGAAGGAGTCTGAAGAAGAGGGGAGAAGGAGATCGTGAATTTTAGTGAAAAGACCACAAAAAGAAAAAAGAAAAAAGTCCCAACTACTTAATAAGGTAATAAGGATTAGCAGGGTTAGTTTGGGTGTATTAAAAGTGGTACAATGCTCACCTTCTACATGATAGCAAGGCATATGTATATAATGTGTTGTTATCTTTGGGCATTTAAGGTGTCAAGTTACTAATATTTCCAATTTGACTGTTGCAGCCCTTGGTCATATCACAATGGGGGTTCTTGGCCAACCCTTCTCTGGCAGGTAAGGTTGCATTCTCTTCTTCTTGTTGATTGATTAATTTCTCTTAATGATCTCTCTTTCTTTCCGCGATCAGAAATTGAAATGATTTTATGTTCTGAACTCAATTTCCACTAAATTCGTCTGATTGTCCCCTTAGATACTGTGACTACAGTGCAATTGTTTCATCTCTCTCTGCCTGTATTTATTGTATTTGGAGTACTAGGAGGCTGATCAGAATCCATTAAGCTTATAAATGTTTTTTCTTGTCATGACAATTGTCCTGGATGGGAGGAGACTCAGAGTATTTTCCTGTTGAGATGGGACTCCACCAAGGTTCTGTGTTGAGCCCTTTCTTGTTTGCC
>JAOTQR010000001.1:30515385-30532191 GCA_025774065.1 Solanum ossicruentum | reverse complement strand
GAAAGGAGAATTATCTTTCTATACATAATTTTGTAAGAAAAGGTTGGTTACCAAATTATTAAAAAAACCAGAAAAAATCGCAAACCGCACCAATCCGCACCAACTCGAAAAAAACCGAGGTTGAAAAAATTGCATTTATTGGTTTGGTTTGGTTTATATATTAAAAAAACCACATTTAATGGTTTGGTTTGATTTTTAAAAAATCCGCACCAATCCGCACCATGTACACCCCTAGTACTTGTTTAGGCTTCTTGTAAAAATGAGTGACTCAATAACTTCAACTTAGTGGTTAAAGGCAATATTTCCATGCTTTTGGTCGTTCAACCCTCATCAACTACTTTTTTAATTTGTTTCAAATGTTTATTAGTACTTTTTTCCTTGGCTTTTTGTGAAAAAGTTTTCGATCATGTTGCTTACTTGAGCAGCTTTTGATTATCTTGTTTGCACTTGTTTTTTCTTATTTATTATGTGAGACCAATAAAAAATATTTTGTAGAGTTTTTAATTTTATTTTTCTACGATAGCTGGTATTGGCGTGTCTGCTCACCTGCTTCCTTATATTTCTTCAGTTGCTTCAACTATGACTTTATAATATTATCCCTAATAAAATGATTTTCCCGACTGCTTCAATTATGATTTTACTATATCATCCTAATAGAGTATTTTAAGCATGTAAATGTTAATATTTGAACAAAATAAATATAAACTCAGAAATTAAGTCTCCTTTTAAAGTTGGACAAATAAAATTAGATAATTATTTTAATAAAATTAGTAAGGTGCTTCTTGTGCCTGCTTCATGATACTTATTTTGGCTTCTTGTGAAAATGAATGAGTCACCAACTTCAGCTTAGTGGTTAAAGGCAAGATTTTCATGCTTTTCGTCATGGAGTCAAACCTCAACAACTTTTTTTTTATTTGTTTCAAATGTTTGTTAGTACTTTTTTCCTTGGCTTCTTGTAAAAAAGTTTTGGATTGTGTTGCTTGTTTGAGCACCTTCCGATTGTACTGTCTGATTCAACTGTTTGCTTCTTCTCCTTTATTATGTGAGACCAATAAAAATATTTTGTGGAGTTTTTAATTTTATTTTTCTAAGGTAGATGATATTGATGTGTCTGCTTCAGCTACTTATATTTTTTTAGTTACTTCAACAATGATTTTACAGTATTATCTCTAATAAAGCATTTTCTCAAGTACTTCAACTATGATTTTACTATACCATCCTAATAAATTATTTTAAGCATATAAGCGTTAAAACTTGGGCAAAATAAATATAAAATTAGAAATTGAGTCTTCCTTTTAAAGCTGTACCAATAAAATTAAATAATTATTTTAATAATCTTTGAAACGGCAATAAGGTGCTTCTCCTGCCTGCTTCATGGTACTTATTTTCGCTTCTCGTGAAAATGAATGAGTCGGCAGCTTCAACTTAGTGGTTAAAGGCAAGATTTTTCATACTTTGGTCATGAGTTCAAACCTCAATAATTATTTTTTTTATTTGTTTAAATGTTTGTTAGTAGTTTTTTCCTTGGCTTCTTAAGAAAAAGTTTTTGGTCATGTTGCTTGCTTGAGCAGTGTGACATCCGGTTAAATTACTAAAATACCTGTAGAAAGGAAATATGCACATAATGTTTCTTTCCATGCTCTATTTGCGAATCGGAGATCGAATTTACAATCAACACCGAAAAATTGAGTGAGAAAATGGTCTTAACTCGATTTTAGAGCAATCGGGTCAGAAAATAATTTTTGCTAATTAATTTCGACACAGTGAGGGTGCGCACCCATGCCACGATGCGCCTGAGATGCGGACCCATACTTAAGCTTTTTTCGAAAAATTGAAAAATCACGAATTTTAGCGAAATACACATGTCTGCGCCGCAAGCGCGATGCAAACATGGTGTACGGGGTGAAATTTTCCTCTTTTTATTTTAAGAAAGGGTAGTTTCGACTTTTTCCACTCTTCTTAAGCCTTAAATACATCGATTTTCACCCGATTAATTCCAAAAACATACTATTTCACTTCATTAACATTAGAAAAGTTTTCCAAGAATTCAAGCGTACACTCTAAGGCAAAGTTAGGGCTTTCAAGAATCCTCCCCAATTCTTGCAAGAAGTTGATTCCTTAGGTATGTACGGCCCTCCAAAAGGTTATTCTACTACTATTTTAATCTTAAATTATTAGTTTCCACCCAAGATTTCGATTACAAGTTGAGATCAAAATTCCCTCCATTACTAACAAATTTTTTCAAAGTACTGTTCATGCATATTTTCTTGATAAGGATCATGACTCTTGTTGATTTTATTATTGAATTAAGACATGGAGACAAGATTTACAACTATGGTTGAAATTATGAGAACCCTTTATCTATTTCATGAAAAGTTATAAAGTTTACAGTTTGAGTTAAGTTTATTGTATTTGCAAGATATCTGAGTAATGCATTTATGTTCCTGTTGAGATACTTGTAATGATACCATTTTCAGTCAAAGAAAAAGTCAAGATGAGAACAATTTAAGAAAAGCTAAGTTGGGCTAGATTCGCAAAAGATATAAGAGATATTTTGAGAACTCTTACTCTTTAAGTTATGAGCATTATAAAAGCTAAACTGCTTGCTTCTTCTCCTTTGTTATGAGAGACCAATAAAAAATATTTTGCGAAGTTTTTAATTTTATTTTTCTAAAGTAGTTGGTATTAACGTGTCTACTTCGGCAGCTTCCTTATAGTTCTTCAATTACTTTAACTATGATTTTATAGTATTATCCCTAATAAATGATTTCCCCAGCTGCTTCAACTATGATTTTACTATATCATCCTAATAAAGTATTTTAAGCATATAAACATTAAAATTTGGACAAAATAAATATAAATATAAAATTGAGTCTTCCTTTTAAAGCTGGACAAATAAAATTAAAAAATTATTTTAATAATCTTTTTATGGTTATATTTGTGTTAAAAAGAAAATACTTTAAAAAATATAATAGTATAATTAAAAACCAAGAAGTTTATGTATATTAATAAATAAAATTTTGATATACTCTCAAATTTTTATATGTGCAATATAAATTAGAACAAAATGGGTAGCAAATAAAATGTTCTGTATGTTTTAATAATTAACAACTAATTTTTAAAAAAAATATAAAAAAAACTATTAATTTCATACTTTATAAAAAAAACAAATTGGGGGTAGGGAAAATGGGGAGATGGATTACAATATGGGGAATCAAACCCTGACCAACAAGGTGAAAGTTTATGTAGTCAATCAACTAATCTACTAAGATTCTCCTATTAATGTCACATAAATCAAGACAAAGAAATAATTTGTATTGTGTCCGTGCTAATACAGGCTTTCGTAACTAATTTATTTTAGAACGGATAGACTAACTTAGAAAAGTAGAATTATTTAAACGTGTGATTTGTGTATCAATGTTAAAAGTTACTTGACAAGGTAAAATAAATAGTACTAGGAAATAAGAGGGACGTAAAATAATAGTAAATAGAGTATTGATATGAGAAACAAAATTGTAATGTAGAGTATTTCTTGTATAATTGTTCGAATATCAAGTTTTTAATTTTAAAATATTATAATAATCTAGTCATTTAACTTTGACAATTATTCTAATTTCAACTCTCAGAGCAAAGCTCGACAACTATTGATACAGATGCACATAGTTTAAAGTCGGAGAAAATATGATTTTGATAATTTAGTTGGATATCTCGAAGGAATTTAGGAAGTAGAAAATACTCTTTAAACACACTTTATATTAATAATATAAGAGAATATTATAACTCACAAAATTGTTAGAATCATCTTTCTAGCTTTCCCTTTTTCTTGTCTCTCTCTTTTTCTCTCTCTTTCTCTCTCACTTTAGCTCTCTTAAGCTCTCTTTTAGTGAAGGATGATGGATACATAGAATGACTCCTACCCTTTCCTATTTATAATATTCCTAAGGAGGTGAATTAGAAGTTGCCACTTGCAACTTTACAACTCATTATGGATAAGTATTCTAGCTAAGCATGAGTTGTAGTTGAGTTGTTTTCCTCAGGCTACAAGTAAGCAAGTCTAACTTGCTTTAAGGTCATCAAATTCAAATTGACTTCTACCATTAAATAAGCAAATTCAACTTGCTTTCAACCTCTTTAGGTTGTCAAATCCAATTTGAATTCTACCATTGACCACCTTAGATATTAAGTAGTCTTACTAATTAAGAAAATAAAATCTTAATATCTATTTATGATTTATGTTGAATTTTAACACTCCTCCTCAACATAAATCATCTTCTTGCTATTTCTCTGGATATCATTCCAAGCTGCTTTTGGAATCTTTCAAACTTTTCCTTGCTGAGTCCTTTGGTGAAGATATCAGCTGCTTGATCTTTTGATTTCACCTTTATCATATGGATTTCTCCTTTCAATACTTTTTCCCAAATGAAGTGATATTAAACCTCTATATGCTTTGTTCTTGCATGAAATGTGGGATTTTTCACCAAGCTAATTGTTGATTGATTATCACAACATAAAGGAACTGCATAGTCTACTGGTTGTTGTAAATCCTTTAACAATCGGACTAGCCACGTGCTCTTATCATATGACAGGAGATAAAGATAAGTTGTCAAACTTGACCAAGTTTGAAGGAAATAAAGTCGTGGTGACTGCAGATAATTCAAAATTGTCAATTACTCATATAGGCAATACAATTGTGGTACCTCGATTCAATTCACATGAAGTACAATTACAAAAGGTACTTCATGCCCTTGGCATGGAGAAAAATCTTCTATCAGTTGTACAACTTGTCTTTTTCTCCTGTCATATGATTAGAACATCATGAATCGATGATTCAATCATTTTTATGATCAACAATGTTGCAAATAGTAGTCAAATCCATTTCTTTATCATGCTGATGAAGATCAACTTCTTCTTCAATTGCAAAAGAAGCTTCGAAATCCCATTCTGCTTCTCTTGAAGTTGATTTAGCATTATTTCTTTCAACTCTTTTTCTCCAGCAATCCCGAGCAAAGTGACCTTTCTTTCCACAGTTATAGCATTCACCATTCTGTCATTAATTCCTCTTGTCTTATTTATTGTTGTTATGATACTCTCGTTTCGCTGCCCCAGGTTGGAAGCTTTTCTTTTGGTGGTGCTTTTGCCGTCCTCCAGGCTTTTTCTCATTTCTTTCTCTAAAATTTTTCTTATTAGAGAAGAGAACTTTTTCTTCATCTTTGACTGTATATTCAACCATTTGTTTAGCTAGCGCTTCTTGATTAGCTAGCAAATTTTCCAACTCTGATGAAGTTGGTTCTTTATCCCATCCACGTGTAGCAGTCACGATAGCAGTGTATTCTGGTTGTGGACCATGGATAATAATTCTCCTCATTCGTGTTGCAGAGATTGCATTTTCTGGATCCATCTTGGAGATTTCTGAATATATTCCTTTTATTTTGGTAAAATATTGACTGATCGTCATATCACGCTGTGAGAGTGTCCTCAACTCATTCTCGAGTCACTACATCTTTGCTTCATTTGTTTATGTAAACAAAAAAGTTAATGTATCCCACGCTTTCTTTGGTGTTTTAACTTCTTTTATATGCTACAGAAGATCATCCTCAATTGTTACTGAAAGTGTGTACATGGCCTTGCCACTCCTGATTTTGTATTTTCTAAGTTCTTCTGGATCAGTTGGTGGTATGGTGTCATTACCTCCAACGATATTCCATAAATCTTGCCCCAGTAAATAATACTGGACAGGAGTACTCCAGTTACTATAATTATTGTGATTGAGCTTTTCAATTGAGGTAGACGAACTTGCTAGATCCGCCATAGCGACTCCGTAATATCAACAATAATCAAGTAAGTTTTGTCCCTGACAACAACTTCACAATCCCAGATTGTGCACTTTCCTCCAATATGCTGGCCCCTCGATCTTTTCGCTCTGATACCAAATGTTGGATATCTCGAAGGAATTTAGAAAGTAGAAAATACTCTTTAAACACACTTTATATTAATAACATAAGAGAAAATTACAACTCACAAAATTGCTAGAATCATCTTTCTAACTTCACCTTTTTTTTTCCTCTTTTTCTCTCTCTTTCTCTCTCACTTTAGCTCTCTTAAGCTCTCCTTTGGTGAAGGATGATGGATACATAGAATGACTCCTAGCCTCTCCTATTTATAATGTTCCTAAGGAGGTGAATTACAAGTTGCCACTTGTAACTTTACAACTCATTATGGATAAGTATTCTAACTAAGCATGAGTTGTAGTTGAGTTTTCCTTAGGCTCCAAGTAAGCAAGTCTAACTTGCTTTAAGGTTATCAAATTCAAATTGACTTCTACCATTGAATAAGTAAATCCAACTTGCTTTCAACTTCTTTAGGTTTCCAAATCCAATTTGAATTCTATCGTTGACCACCTTAGATATTAAGTAATCTTAATACTTAAGAAAATAAAACCTTAATATCTATTTATGATTTATGTTGAATTTTAACATTTAGCTCAAATGGAACTTTGGTGAGGATTTTTTTAGTAGTTCAGCAAGTTGGTTACTTGAACTTTTACCTTATTTATGGTAAGGATTTAATTCTCTATCTCGTAATTCATTTCTTTTTATCTATCCCTCTTTCTTTTAAAAGCCACATATTTTCGGATAGATTTGACAGGGAAAGTATGTCAAATGAATTTAGTATCTAAGTAGGTTGTGTTTGGGTGTTAGGATTATGTTTTAGTCATGTTAGTACGTTTATTCATCAACTTGATAAGGTTTTTACTGAGTATTTTTTTAAAAAAAATTATGTAGAAGGAAGGTCTTGCCCATAGTATTCATCCACTTGCTAATGCTGGAGACAAAGGCATTCACACTGTGCTTAGAGAAGTTGATTGCAAGCCTGTCATCGAATCTGTTCCTAGAGTTTCCGGTTAAACACCTTTTTGATCGGTCCATCGTCGAGCTTGCAAAGTCACGTTCAATTTGAGGTTCATGTGTGGAGTCTAAGCACACGTTCAATGTTCAACATTTGGGATTTAGTTGCCATTAATTTCTTATACAAATAATTGTGGATTGGATTTTCTAATGTTCAACATTTGGGGTTTGTTATTGCAGAGGTGTCTTTACTCTTAACTAAATCCTCTTAAGTTTGTTTTGATTGATCAACTCTTTTTCTCTAAGTTACATTATAGATGATTGAAGACCAATATATCAGATGGTCTTTTACTATGATCTCTTGCTAGCCTTGTACAAACATCATGCCTGCCTATGCAACATAAATATACTCCAGAAACTAAATATGACCTCAAAATAACAGGGATCTAGGTCGACTAGTGAGACTATATGGATAAGCTTCATCATCGAGAGGAAAACAACTAAATGTGATAATACATAAACGAAAAAGGAATCAAATAAAAGAGGCACAATATATAAATTAGCCCCTTAACTTGGAACGAAATTTTAAGTTAGAAGTCAAACTTTCAAAATGCTCAAACAGGCACTCCACCAAGGACCCTTATCTCCCAACTCCCACCCCCTACCCCCATACAAAAAAAAATATTTTATGAAAAACTTAAATTTTTGTAAACTTTATTTTTTTACTCCACTTCAGGCTCCCCACCCCCCACCCATCCCCCTACCACAACCCCCAACCCCCGCTACAGCCCCAATCCCACCCCCACCCCATACAAAAAAAATTAAAATGTATATTTACAAAAAATATCAAATATTAAAAACTTTAATTTTACAAAAACTTTAAATATTCAAACCTCTAATTTTACAAAAAATTCAAATTTTAAAAATTTTAATTTTTTAAAAAATCTTTGAATTCATTATTTATCCAAAAAAAAACCAAAAAAATGTGTTTAAAAAATGGAGAGGAAAGTACTAAAAAGAAGAAGAAGAAAGTGTTTTTTAATTTGGAAATAAATAGTGTATATATAAAGACATGCAGTAGGGGTAAAAGTGTCAATTCATTCTTTTTTTACCGTTGAAACGATCGGAAATGCTCCTCATACACACCTTATTTGCGTGTTAGATTGTGCCAGGTCAACAAGTTGTGTTTAAATGTTTAGAAATGGGCAAGTTGGAGTGCATACTTATACACTTTGAAAGTTGAAGTTCCAACTGATAATTTCGCTCTATATTGTGCCTATTTTATTTATTATAATAGTTTTAAGTAAAAAAAAAAAATTAAGTACCGAAAAACACACTTTTAGAGTGCTAGTCCTGGAGAAGGAAAAACCAATACCAGCAGCTGCAAATGAAGCAAATTTTGATACATTTAGTCTGCTATACACAATGAATCAAAGATCTCCACTTTCTGTAATCTATGCGCATTCGTTAAATCCTTTTGTGTTTGTCTTGAGTTTATGTTTAAGTTATGAATGCAAGAAAGCTTGTCTCCCAAATTCAAATTCCTCAAACTATCAGAAATTCTCTCCTTTGTGCTGTAATCGACCCACCCCATTTAAACCCACCATTTTTACCAAAGCCTCCCTCTGTATTAGCCACTGGTCTTCTCAAAATGTATTTCGAAGGGGGTCTGATTAGAGAAGCACGTACACTGTTCGATGAAATGCCTGAAAGAGATGTTGTTGCTTGGACGACCATGATTTCTGGGTACACTTCATGCAATCTCCATGGACGTGCTTGGGTGGTTTTCTGTGAGATGATGAGGAATACGGATGTGCGCCCCAATGAGTTCACGTTATCTAGTGCATTAAAGGCTTGTAAAGGGATTAACTCGTCCTCTCGTGGAGCTTTGGTTCACGGTTTGGTTTTGAAACAAGGCATGAGTGGAAATCTTTACGTATCGAATGCACTTTTGGATGTCTATGCCACGTGTTGTGTTAGTATGGATGAAGCGTCTGCGGTTTTTCAGGAGATTAGAGGGAAAAATGATGCGTCTTGGACTACCTTAATTGCAGGATATACTCATCGTGGTGATGGCTATATGGGGCTTAACGTTTTTAGAAGAATGTTATCGGTATGTATTTAGATATTTTCTAGAAAAAGGCCATTAATTCATATGCAATATAGTGTCACTGTTGTCCTCGTGAATTCACCAGTCGTAGAAATTCTTTTGCTAACTTTTCGTGCTTTTTCCGTGTGTTTTTGTTGGACAGGAAGAGGGTAAATCAAACCCATTTAGCTTTTCAATTGCAGTTAGAGCTTGTGGCATGGTCCATTCATGTACATTGGGGAAGCAACTTCATGCTGCAATCGTCAAGCATGGGTTGGACTTTAATCTACCTGTAATGAATTCTATTTTAGATATGTATTGTAGGTGTAGCAGCTTAGGTGATGCAAAGCAATGCTTCCATGAAATGACTCAAAGGGACTCAATCACATGGAACACTTTGATTGCTGGATATGAGAAGTCTGATCCATATGAATCTATCAGCACATACTCATGTATGGAGTTTGAAGGTCTTAGCCCCAATTGCTTCACATTTTCCAGTATTATAGCAGCTGTGGCCAATTTGGCTATTTTGAGTTGTGGAGAGCAGATTCATGGAAGAATCATAAAGAGAGGCCTTGGAGGGAACTTGGGGTTGGACAATGCCTTAATAGACATGTACGCAAAGTCTGGAAATATTGCAGGTGCACGTAGAATTTTTGATGAAATGCCCACAAAAGATCTGGTTTCGTGGACCTCGATGATGATTGGTTATGGAAGCCATGGATATGGAAATGAAGCTGTTGACTTTTTTGAAGAGATGGTTAAATTTAAAGTCAGGCCAGATAGGATAGCATTTGTGGCAGTTTTAAATGCATGTAGTCATGCTGGGCTTGTAGATAAAGGTTTAAGGTATTTTACCTCGATGGTTGGTGATTACAACATAGCTCCAGATATGGAGACTTTTGGGTCTTTGGTAGATTTGCTAGGACGTGCTGGAAGAGTTGAGGAGGCTTTTAAGTTGATAGAGAGTATGCCATTTGATCCCGATGAATCTGTTTGGGGAGCATTCCTAGGAGCATGTAAAGCTCACAATCATCCAGATTTAGGCAAGCTGGCCATAAGAAAGGTGTTGGCATTGAAGCCGAAGATGGCAGCAACTTATTTAGTTCTGTCAAATATCTACGCTGCTGATGGTAAATGGGGCGACTCTGCAAAAATGAGGAAGTTGATGAGAAGAATGGCTTCCAAGAAAGAGACAGGGAAAAGTTCAGTAGAGATAAAGAATCAGAATTATAGTTTTGTTGCTGGAGATAAAATGGGTTCACATATGGATTGTGTTGACGAAGTTGTAAAAATCCTGGTCGAACATATGAGAGACTCACGATATATTCCTGATTTGGACTTCTTTATGAGTTTAGAAGATGGAACTTGAAAATTTACAACAATGAGGTACAAAGGGCTGCTTGTTTTATATGTTGGCATAATTCATTTATTCGTTTGGTGCAGTTGAACCAAGTAGATGCAAAAGAATATAGATTCATTTTGTTCAGAAGTAACGTTGCATTCTATAGAATAGAGGATCTTTTTAAGAAAGTTGAGGGAGGATAACCAATCACTTTTGGTCAATAGTTGATACTGTGAGAAAAGAAACTATTTGGTCATGTAACCAAGTAAAATCATTCTTTGCCATGACACAGTACATTTGAAGTTCATGGTAAGCAATCTCTTACTTATACTGAACTTGGAATCTGGGGAATTTTCCGAGTCCTTAAAATGCTCCTGGAAGATCCAGCGAGGGGACATTGTTATTATGGGGAATTTTCTGAACTCCATAATCTTCTTTAAATTCGCTTGTGTTCGTTACCATGTCTGGAAGGAAGAACAGCTTGGTGCTGAACATGGGCCAGCTGATATTATATACATGGACTTCAGTGGATCTTGACTTATAAATTGTTTTGGAAGATCCAACATGGGTACATTGTTATTATTTGAGGAATAATATGATCATTTAGAGATTTGTGTCTGCTGTCTTTACTATTGTGGGAGGAAAACTGCTCAAATGGTATTACTAAATCTCAGATCTGTATACTAAGACAACGATGTTTTAACAGGTGAAACGCATTCTACTTGTACATCAAAGTGGTGTTGGATTGTTTCGGTAATTGTCTTGTCTGGAGGCTATTGTGGAGTTGCTACTGTTTCTGAGCCAGTCAGTTGCAATAGCTCATTGTCTTGGGGAAAGTGGAACATCATTCACGACATGCACCAATTAACATAGTTATGAAACATCATTGATCAACACCCAGATTGGTGCACAGGTGACATTCACGTAAAATCATAGGTTGTGGTGAACCAACAAAACAGAACAGATGATACTGTGCCAGTGTTCAAGTTTGTAAGTTTTGCCCCTAACATAGAGTTTGCTAGTTAGCAGGCAGAGATGTAAAATTTGAACTTCATTTTCCTAGTTGACAAAATACTTCACATACTAGAAAGGGAGCTAAATATAAAAATTACAGGCTGAGATCATGGAAACCTTCTTTGCTGCTTTGTATCAGATTATCTTACCAAGAGAACAAATCGCGATTTTGAGAAATAAGGATATTATGTTACATGGCGGTTGTACAAGAATATTGCTGGTATATTTGGCCGTATAATTTCACTGGTAGCCCAACCAATTTGCTTCCACCATATACGCATAAAACTTGTTCTAACTACTACTGATTCTTCAACATACTGTAAAATTAACACAGAAATGTCACCCTTATCCTGTATGCTGGAAAATGAACAGCCCATTGTTGTTTCTCCAATTCAGTCCAAGGAAATCAGATCTATAATTCCTTTTGTCCATCGACTGTTAAGGTACCCCTGGAAAACAAACAAGACAGGTCAATTCTTCTTCTATTACTGACAATTGACAACCTATATTCACCTGTTCAGCTTCAAAATCTTGAAGAATGGGGTCAATGCTTTGACTAATACGTAAAGAAGCTGCTTATAGAGACATCAGACAAGCTTATTAGATACTTGAGACTTATTCCAATCGCGATGTGGTGATATACTGATATTACTATATCACACTGCAGTTGTCACTACAACATAGCTGGTAGAGTGAGTGAACCAAAGTTTCAAATATGACTATGAGCTCCTTTGATGTTACAGTCCATAATCAATTAAGTTTCAAATATGACTATGAGCTCCTTTGATGTTACAGTCCAAAATCTAATTGATTAAGATTATCATACGGCACAACCTGAAATATGTGAATAGATCTGGTAAGAAAATGAGAACTCAAGGAGTGAAAAACTGAAAGAGCTTTAGAGCAAAAAACAGTGTTAGCAATCCATATCCAAGGTCAGTGTTAAGAAAACGAAGACTAAATTACCAATGCAGGTTTGGCCATGGGGGTGATGACAGCCTTGCTAGAGCCAATGCACAATTTATATATGAACCATGGCCACTGGCTAGTTAATGTTGCAAGGAAGATTGATTTGAACAATCTTCATAATAAGGGCCAACAACAGGGTTTTAGCTACCAAAATTCCATGCAGGAACAAGAGCCTTCCTTAAAATGATGAAACCGATGCCGATCTCTCACCACAATTTCACGATTAAAAGCTTTTGATATTAGTTTTGCTGCTGCATGACAATCACTACATATTCGCAAATTCTTGATTATTCTTATAGGATTAGGAGGGGCGATAGAAATGAGCCCATAAGCAATTGCAAGCTTTTCACTATGTCTAAACAGGGTACTTTCTTTTTCCTCCTCATCAATATCAAGTAAAACCTCATCGGTGCCTGGAGCATAGCCCATTTCTTTCAAGCGTTTTTCCATTTCAGCCAACATTTCTTCGATTTCATTTATCTGGGGATGAGACTTGTCTCCTGCCAAGAATTCATGAACTTCACCATTTGCTTCAATCATACTGCAGCCAGGTACTTTAATGACACCCTTTCGCGTCATTGCTACTCTAATATCCAGTACACAATCCCAATTTCCCTTTGAAGCATATATGTTGGACAGTAACACATGAAATCCATCATGATCTGGCTGAAGTTCAAGGAGCTTCCTTCCTACTCTCTCCCCTATTTCACTATTACCATGTTTTCTGCAAGCTCCAAGAAGAGCACCCCAAGTGGCAACATCAGGAGCTATAGGCATACTGTCAATAAGTGTCTCAGCTTCATTGAGCAGCCCTGCACGAGCAAGTAGATCAACCATGCATCCGTAGTGCTTGATATTTGGCTCAATGTTGTAATATCTGGTCATAGCATCAAAGTAGGAGCGACCCTCATCTACGAGGCCCATATGTCGACAAGCACCAAGAACCGCCACAAAAGTTACCTCATTCGGGGTTGCACCACATTCCTTCATCTCCTGAAACATGTCTAGTGATCTTTCCACCTGTCCATTCATGGCCAACCCAAGAATTAAAGCATTCCAAGATGACACCCCTTTTTCTTCCATTCCCTTGAAGACTTCCAATGCATTCTCCACACAACCACATTTCATGTACATGTCAACAAGAGTTGTCCCAAGAATGCTATTCACTTTGAGCCCATTCTTTCGTATGTAAGCGTGAATCCATTTTCCTTGATCAAGGGCAGACAAATGGGTGCAAGCCGAAAGAACACTAACCAAAGTAGTTTCATCAGGCGTATTGTCCTCATGCAGCATCTCCTGAAACAGTGCTAATGTCTCCAAGAAATGATCATGTTGTGCATAACCAGAAATCATTGTAGTCCATGACACAACATCCTTCTCAGGCATGGAATTGAATAATTCTCTAGCCTTCTCTAGAGAGCCACATTTCAAGTAGCCAGAGATCATTGAGTTCCAAGATATCTGGTCCAGATGACTACTCGTATCAAACAATCTTTGTGCAGCCATTACATCTCCACAGGTAGAGTACATATGGATTAATGCGTTTTGAAGGTTAACATAGGATTCAAAACCAACTCTTATAACCAATCCATGTACTGATTCACCAATCTGAACAGCCAACGAGTGTGCACATGCAGACAGCACACTTACTGCAACCACCTCATCTATGGAAATGCCATGAGCACACATTTGCACAAATATATCCAAAGCTTGTGTATACATCCCATGTTGCTCATAGCAAGAAATTAAAGCAGTCCAAGAAACCACATCTTTCTCCGTCATTTCCTCAAATAATTGACAAGCCTCACTCATCCTACCAGACCTACCCAACAAAACAATCATTGAATTGGATGCAATAACATTCTTCATAGGCATCTTATAAAAAATTACTTTCGCCTCATCAACATTTCCAACCTGAACATAACCTGCCAATATTGAATTCCACGAAACTGAGTCCAGAACAGGACTTTCATCAAACATCTTTCTTGCATCAACCATGTTTCCACAAATAGCATACATGTTAATCAAAGTGTTCCTAACATAAACATCCGATCCGAAACCCATTTTAATAGCGTGATTATGAGACTCTTTTCCTTCTTCAGCGTACAGTCTAACTGTGCAAGCTTGAACCAGAAGGGGAAGCGTATAATTATCAATACATATATTATTTTTCAACATTAATTTATACAAAAAGATCGTATTTTGAGGCTGGTTTCGCTGTAAATAAGCTCTCATCATGGTATTAAAAATAAACCCATTTGGATTTTCAATGTAATCGAAGATTTTATGAGAGTAATTAACGTGAATGAAGAGGGAGTCAGTTGAAAACTTGAGAATCCTGCTTGCAGCATATGTATCTCTGATGAACCCAGTGGAGATCATTTGTGAAAGAACTTGCCCAAAACGCTTGGAATTTGAGCATTTTAGCAGAAGAACCTCCAAGATTGAGAGGTTTATGGTTGTTTTTGAGGTGGGTCTTTGAACAAGACTTGACTTGAAAGGTGAAAAGGTACATACCTTTGTCAAATTCATATAGTTATGTCCTTATTTGTAAAAGCAAATGAAGTAATGAAAATCTGTGGAGGGGGAGGTGGCCGGAGATGTCGCTGGAGCATTGAATTCCGATGATCGGAGATTTCTGTTTTGGGCTTTTCCAGTTTGGTTTCGCGCCTTTAAAAAAATAAAATAAACAACTGGGCTATAGCTTTTCGAATTGCGCACACAACATATTGGTACAAACTAAAATAATAGTCGCAAAATATTAATTTAGGTGGCATGATTTAAATTTTAAAAATTAAATAATTTAAATTAATTTTGAATTTAGACATGGATCTTTAAATTTTTAAAAGAAAGCTTAAAGCTAATACATGATGTTTGAATTACTTCGATTATTAAATTTTTTTTAGTTATCTTGGTGATTGATTTCAGAGATTAATACAATTTGTGTTTGTTCTCTATTATTCGACTCTTAATGCTAGGTTTGTGAGGGGAAAATCCTTATAAGTTAAAAATACGTACGAAGGTCAAGGACAGTTATTTTCATCAAGTGATCTCCAATATTACAATGGAGAAAAATACATAAAAGATTTTGACACTTACATACAAATATAATTTTGTATATTCTTCGAGTGAATAAAACACATTATATTGATACTTGACTCACATAATTTGAGATAAGATTGAAAAATATCGAAATAATATGTATTAAATATTATTAGAGAAAGATTGCTATGTAAAAGTACCAAAAAAAGGAAAGGGTGTAAAAAGTATTAGCTACAAGTTCAAATTTAAACTGTGTTAAGTCTTACGTATTTTCTAAACATATAGTGTTTAATAGATTAAACTTCCAGAAAGTGTTACTCCCTTTATCTCATGTTAGTTGAATTTGTAAGGTAATGTATACATATTAAGATAAATATTCAAACATAAATTTTACACCATACTTTTCACTATTATCCTTTGTAAAATTATAAATATATAGTATAATTATTTCCTAGAAAATATAAAAATTCAATAAATGAAAGGGCAAATATGGAAAAAGTTTCAAACATTCATTTTTAACTTTAAAAAATTCAACTGTTTTGAATTTTGAAAAAGGCCTCAAAAATTTAATTAAGTTGAGACGGAGGGAGTAATATAAGGAAAAAAAAGACTTGTTTAAAGGCTATTTATAATCTATGTACGTAACACTATTTCAAAATTGCAACAACATATGAGATTTGAATAGAACTTTATAGATGCATAATTTATTCCTCTCCCGCTAAGGTAAAAGATAATTTTAAAAGAAATTCTATTTAAATATTAAGAGGTTTGATATTTGATTTAGAAATATATATATATAAAACTCTTGATAAACAATATCACATTGAATAATTATATAGGAGATATGTTATTAAAATATAAAATAATATAATTTTAAATTTTAGAAACTCACATAAATAATACATATATGAATAAATTTATGGATTATTTAATGTAAGATAAAATGTGAAGTAAGTATTCTCTTTGTTTAAAAAAAAAGAATGATATAATCTGATTTAATACATGATTTAAGAAAATAAATAAGATCTTTTAATCTATAGTTTTAATTAAAGTTGTGTGCATCAAAATACCCTTTAATTTTGTAATCTTAAATATGTTACTTTGAAAGTTAAAATTAAAATATTACTAAAAAAAATATTTTTTTTGAAACAAACTAAAAAGAAAAATAAATCAATTTTTTTACAAAGAGGAAGTAATACATAAATATTTAAACTCTACATAACATGATAGTACTTACTCTCTTTGTTAAAAAAGATAACCTACTTTGTTTAAAAAAATAACCTATATTTTTTTAAAAAGATACTTTAATTTCAATTTTTCATCTGTTCCATAAAATTAAAGAATTTTTTTAATTCATCTAACATAAATTTAAACTTGGTGGCAATTCATTCCCTTTTTTTTTTAAAACTGAGGAAATATATAAATTGTTGGAAATAATTTAATTGTCCAACTTATCCAATGGCTTTATAAAGCCATGAAATAAGGAAAATAAAGCCATGAAA
>JAOTQR010000001.1:30467677-30493829 GCA_025774065.1 Solanum ossicruentum | reverse complement strand
ATTTAATTAAAATGAAACGAAAAGCAGAAGCAATGGTCCATATGTAATGTGAGTAGTTGGAGAGGGTTGACCTAAATTTAATTTTCCAGCCCCATCTTTTCCTCAAGAATACAGTAAATTAGTCATTACGCCAAATGTCTAATGTTTTCAGACCAATCAATGTCAACCACCGCATTCACACCTAGAAATAAATCAACATCCTTTGCACCCTCCACTTTTAGCCAGGTAAGGCATAATTTGGTGCAAATTGAAAATATTTGTTGAATTAATTTTTTAAAATTGAAAAAATTAAATCAAAATAAATTGAATTAAAATTATAAAAATTAAATTGAATTTATTTAGTTTGGTTTGAATTGATACATTTACTAAATCGAAAATCGAAAAATTGAATTTATTTTATATCGATTTAATTCGGTTTAATCGAAAAATTAAATTTATTTTATATCGTTATAATTTATATCTCATAGACTATAATCCTAGCTCAATTGTCCAAAAGTCTAATACAATAGTATACAGTCAAATCCATATTCAAATACCATAGCCCAATTTCTCAATTCTTAATATTAGAATTCACCCAATCCAAAATAATCAATAATGAAATCCTAATTCTATTCATAATTCCCAAATTGAAAGGTAATTTCTACTTTAAAGTGTTTTTCCAAATGTCATTCCAAAGAAAAATTGTTCTTATTCGTGGGAAATTTGTGTCCTATTCTCTATGTTTAGATTTGAATTTAAGCAATCAGAAAATAATAATTAGAAGTCAAAAATGATTTCCATCAAATTCATATGATAAACTTATATATTTTTAAAAAATTTCGAACTCTGAATTTGATCAATTAATCTCACGAACCAAAAATCAAACCCTAAATAAACCGAACCAAAATTATAAAAATCGAACTAAACCGAATTTATTTTAGTTTGATTTGGATTTTAATATTTTCACTAAACCAAAAACCAAAAAAATGAACTGAAATTTATAAACCAAACCAAACCGCCCGAACGCTCACTCCTATTTCTAGCTAGCCTCGATGATTCGATATTATATGATTACAGGTAAGCGTTAAGAATTTAGATATAAACACATAACTTACATGTAGTGAACATCGGATGAACGCAATGAATAAAAAATTAATAGTAGAGAGAATGATTCTCATATATTCTAACTAGAAAAATGTAGATTACATATTAGAGGCCGGCAAGAATTTAGATTTGCAAACTTAACCTAACTAGGCCTACTGGCAAAGTACCGATAAGTTTGCACCTTTTTGAGAAAAAAAAAAAAGAAGAAATGTTTAGTTCACCAAATTGTTGTATAATACAAGGATGTTTTGAGGTTCTTGTTCTAACATATGGTTAATTTTTCCTCTTTCTACATTTTGCGTCCATCTTATGTTTTCCAACTCTTACATATGTACATAGTTGTTATAAATGTCATTGATTTGAAATAATAATACCCAAGCTTATAATTCAACTAAAACCAGTTCGAAAGCTAAAGCTAGAAAAAGTACAAGATGGGTGGTGGTTCTCTTTAATTTACGTACATACAACTTGATTGATGTACTTTGTCTATCCTATGAAGTAAAAGAAAATAATGAAAGATCAACATCAGATCTATCGAAATCACCTTTCTATCTTTACAAGATAGAGTTAAGGCTACATATACACACCATCTCATCATATCCCATTCGCCATTGTGAGAAAATTATTGTATGTGTATAAGGCTGGCAATCCTTGTGAAATACTTAGTCAATTTTAGACAATAATACATGAGCAAATATTTTCATAGATCTGTGGGAGAAAAAATAGTAATATTGTTATAGTTTTATATTATTTCAGTGAAAATTTATTTGTCACCGCACATTTCCAGTTCAATAAAAAAATAGCATAAGGTCATTTTTACAGCACAAATTCCTACTGCTTCACTGGGAGGCTAATTTCCAAGGAAGTAATAGCTGAGTTGGTAAAAAGGCAATAAAAGGTTTGCTGAACAAATGTGGATGAATATTTATTACTGTTACGTGTTTATAATAGCAATAATAATATCTGCGATTGTCATCACACATTACATTTAACCCCAAACAACAACCCGCCTGACAATTATTATTATTATTACTTCTACCATTTCAAAATAATTACATTATGTTAATATTCAAAATAATTAAATTATTCACTATTCAAGAGATATGTTAGAATTTTTTTTTTCAATTTTATCCTTTGTTAATTAATCAAGATTGAGTTTCAATGACTTAATTTTCTTGAAAATTTCTTAGTACATGAATACGATTTAACTTTCCATTCACTATAATGCTTTATATCTTCTCATTTTTCTCATTCACCTTCCTATAAAATTTGAAAAAAAAAAGTTGAAAGAGAGTTAAGAGATACTCCCTTCGTCCGTTCATCTTTACTTATCTCTTATACTATTTTGAAATATCCAACAATACTTGTTCACTTCATAAAATCAAGAGATAATTTTATATTTAATTTCTAATTTACCCTCACCATTGATTATGATTATTTTCCTATTATATTTTTCAAGACATTGTATTTATTATATTAAAGAGGTAATTTGATAATATTATCCAATTATTACTACTTCTTAATCACTGTGTTAAATCAATAGGGGACATGTGAAGATAAATGGAGAGAGTAAATGCTAAATGTATTGCAGGGGGTAACATGTTTCTAAGTATCTTTTTTTTTATAATTTTGTACGAGAAATAAATAAATGAATTAAAATAGAATTGAAAGTAAACATGATCATTACTAATGTTTTGAAGTTTGCAAAGGGCAAAATGAAAAAAAACATAACTAGTTTTTTTTTTTTTCGAAGATATGTGTCATATTCCAAAAATTCAATTATTTTGGAAGAGCAGGAGTATTTTATTTTTAAATTTCAATATACCAAAAATTAATAGTGCTGGCAACTACCAACTCCCCTCCATTCAATCTTGCTATCCACCAAGGGAATAATTTCTTATGTCCGCTAATAATATGAATAGAACCACCACCACAACCACAATATTACCCCAATGCCTCAAAGGCTCCTGCCCATTAAGAGGATCGAATGTACGCAGCCTGACTCCTATGTTTAAAAACATAGCGTGACTGTCTCCGGATGACCCATGATGAGCGTCGAAAGTTGCATTGACTAACTGCTACTTCACAATTGAAAAAAACACAGACAGTTTAAAGAGTCATTTTGCTTTATTCCATCATACCCCAAAGCCAAAAAATAGTGAATCTTTGACTCCATCCGAGATTGATGGAAATAATATGAATAGAACCACCAAAAATAGAATTTATCAATAACTGAGGGATCCAAAATGTATATCATCATCCCTAAAGCAAGATTAAGAGGAAAAAATTTACCAATATTTTGACCCTTAATTTATCAAACAAATCCAAATTGTACATTTAACTATGATAACTCTATGAGCCTTTTAACTGTTTCTAAAGAAGCAAAAGTCTACGCAATTGTTCTAATTAGATACTGAACAAATGCTCCAAGAAAAACATACTGCCTATTTTTGAAAAAAGAATCATTGCTGTGTCGAAGATTCCCCTCCGCTGCTAAAGTTGTTCAACAAGGACTCAAGGTGTTTAGTTTCCTTTGGTATTGAAGCAGTAAGTACCTGTATCCAGTGAGGTAGAAAATTGGATAATGGTTAGACCTATAGCTAAAGATTCATGGAGTATCTGACCTCTACCAACAATGCCATAAACCACAGCTTAATCTTTCGAATGCTAATAAGTTCGGACATAATCAAAGGGTCACATACTTGTGCAACAAGGTTGCTTAAAGCAATTGGATGATTTCTGTCAACATACCTCATAGCCTGATTCTGTGATAAGGACTTCATCTTCAATCCTAATGCCAATGCCTTGGAACCTGATTGACACAAGTAATTATAGACGATGAGATTTAAGCATATAAAAGTGAGTAAAATAAAGATATCTAAAGAAAGAATCGTCCGTTTTAATCCTTAGCAGAGGCAATAGAATAATCTAGCTCCTTAACTACAGATGAATCGCCAGGCAACAGAGATTTAAATCTGACAGCTACTTAGTTCAAGTGAGCAATTATTCTTTCTCCCCAAGACTTACGGACAAAACAACCGTTTTCCCTTGAATGGGACAACCTGAAAATGCCATTGCTACATGAAATATTTCTTTTGAGGTGTGAAATCTCTTTAAAATCTTGCAAAAAGAAATTTTGAGATAAAGGTTGTTGATTCCATTCTTTGTTGAACATACAATTAACCATTAGTCATTCAATGAAACCAACCTAACTAGGACTCCTTTGTATGATCACTCAAAATGACTACTACTGCTTCAGGTTACGACTCTCAAGAACTTTGCAGCAGTTGATTTGACCTACAAGATCTACCTGACCAACCTAGAAAAGACATTGTCATATGATTCTATCTATCTTTTTTGAATAAAAGAGTAATTTTTCATCTATCACAACACATTTTGGCAGATAGAACCAGTTGAATAAACCGAGAATCTCTAAGGAACTCGAGGATGATCTAAGGTACAGAAATCTGAATGCATGTCAGAAGGAACATTAATTCGACAAAGTAACAAGTATACCTTTCTGGACAATCAATGGACGAAGGGATGTAAACTCCTGGTTCAATAGTGATGACCTACATATAAAAGTCAATGAAGATTGATTAGAGATTCTTGCAGAAATCACAAGTAATTAGAAGCTAACATCAGAAGGACTTGTCTATTTTTGTGGTCAGGAATAATCTAGAGACCACCGGAGGTAGCAGGAGCTTACAAATGTCTAAGGATCCAGGTAATTTTTTATCCAAAAGCTATTTAGCTTTAATTTGTCTAATTTCATCTGATCATTTTGAGCTATATGCATCTCCTTCATCACTTTCAAAAAAAGCATGTCTCGCAATTGGTCAAATGCTAGATGTACTGAATGTAGAGAGTAAACACAGTATTCCAAGAGTTCGAGGTAAGAAAACAAGATATGCACATAACCGCAGAACAATCCTAACTCATGTGCTTAATCAAATACAAATGAAATGCAGAACTAGCATATTTCTCCTCAGATATGATCAACAAGAATTATACAAACTAAGAACCTTTGAGTAGAATGTTCATGGTGCTTCTTGTTCAAAACATAGTAATTCGGAGAAAAGTTGAAAGATCAAAAAACACATGCACAGATGCAGATACCACTGGCACTATAGACCTCAGTTAAAGCATATATAACGTAAATCTACACCTAGACCAATTAGCTGTATCATTGGAGTTCCCATCAGTAGTTTTGCATACAACATCTGACTTGATATATTGTGCATGTTTTTCTTGTTGTATCAGAAAGGTTGGGAGCATATTCCAATTTTTTATGATTAGATGAATGGAAGAAAGGAACTCAATCGAATAACTACTAATTTTCTCTACAAGGAAGCAAGTGTGTTGGACGTTAAGTACCTTTCACAAGAGTGAGGTACTTGTCATGAAATAACAAGATGGACGAGCTACTAAATTTTATTATTGAGATTGCATATAACAACACAATTTCTACAGGAATAAAATCATCAATTTTCAGGAATTGAAGATGAAATGTTTAGGGCTTTTTTTTTTTTTGGTGATAACATAGTTTTAACGGAAGAGTCAGAATCTATTTTTGTTGTACTAGATTACTTATGAGAAGATCAAGGACTAGGAGCTTATTTTTTTGCTCAAACTGTATGTAAATACGGGGGAGTACACGCCCTTTTTGCAGTTTTGTTATTAATTTACAACTATGTTACCTGTTTCAAAAAAAAATTAAAAGAAATTAGAAGCTGCAATAGGACCAAAGAGGAGCATATGACAAAATGGTATAGAAAGTAGGCGTACATATCATCATGCAACTTCTTGTTGTAACCTTCACATTTCTATAGAACTGAAAAAGTGAAGGGAAAGGGAAATTTGACGATATGCCTCTAATATCATAAGCATGGTTAGTGGGTGTATTAGTAATTCAGCCACGAAACAAGGAGACAATGTCTGAATTATCCATCGGTAAAAACTTACCATAAATTGCTTAAAGAGAATGATGCAGTATGGCAAATCTCATTTGTTTTCAAATGAACAATTTGCTGGAGTTCTTCCTCAGGGAGGTTTTTAAAAGAATGACAACCAATATCTTCCGCTTACCTTGCACTTCCCCAATTATTTTCAGAAATCAAAGAAATCATCAGTAAGGGAGGAAACTTACTACACCCGGTTTCAGAGGTCGATCATATCCAATTGTAGAAGAATCATGAACGTCCATTCCTAGATAGTGACCTGGAAATATGATTGACAATCCAAAGTTCATTCAGAGATGGTCGCAGTGATACAAGTATATGCTGCTATTGCACATGCAGTGTTCTTATATCTGCAGTGGAATAAGGGACTAAAGGAATAACCTATACTCGTAGGATTTAACAACCCATATATGCGATCATTTTTTAGTATCCCAATCTCCTTGAATCCTCTTCGCAGTTTTTCTACCTATCCCACATTAAAACCAAAAAAGCAAGAATGAGAACTTCGAAACACTGCTTAAAAGTATCTAAAGGAAAGAGTATGCTGGTATGACCCTTTATAACACCTTTTATAAGCTGCAGTAACAACAAATACAAAGAATGACCCTTGTGTGAAAAAGCAAAACAATCATCTTCATTAACCAAGTAATGCTACCCTTCATAGAGAACCAGTTTCCACAGCACACGACATTAATTAGACACCTCTAACCATAACCTTATAGGCTTACTTTTTACTAAAGCATTACCATTCATCATATATGAAGAAATACTGTTTTCAAATCAAGGAGTGACAAACAAAAGGCATCTGACTCTCTCCAACATCACTAAACTCAAAGCTTTAAAAGGAATTAACTTTGACTATATCTTCAAAAGTACCATTAAGCCACATTTCCTTCAGCTCATGCAAATGAAAACCTTGAAGCTTCAGTGCTAGTCACAACTGAGGGTGGAAGTTAGCATAACTTGACAATCAGGCAAAACACGAAATAAGACTATGGTGTTAACAACTGTACCCAAAATTGGATCACTGAGACTGGACTACCAATGCAACTTAGTAATATTACTGGCTCCTAAGACAATGAAAGTTGGAAAGGCAAGAAAAAAGAAAAGAATTAAATTTCTAATCCCAAAAATCCCTAGAATACAAAATAAAATAAGTTACGGATTAACTAAAAATTACCGAGTAGTGGTGTATTTCTCGGATGCTTGTGCCAGGTCTGCACCGCTCCACACATTCCTTGTTTGTCTCCAAAATAAGATCATAAAGTTCTTCCTGGAAGGGGCAGATCAAGTCTTGGATCTTAACACCAAGTTCCAGACAATAAACATGTAGTAGCAATCAAAAGCCATATAAGGAAAGAATTTATTTCTCAAGCATAATCTATAACGAAGAAGTAAAATCAAGTTTGTTTTTTTAATAAGAAAGGATTTTATTATCACTTTCACTGTTCACACCCAAATCGATACCAGCATGGCCCGCGAAGATCTGGAATTAAGGTTCAGAACTCATACCACCACTGAAGTACTGGAAATTAATATCTAGCTTTTGAAAACGTTCGATGTGTAGCAAGGATTCCAACATATTAGGACTGAGGTGGATAAGTCTTGGCGACCAAGCATTGGATCCTAAGTACTCAAATTCAGTGGCTGTCAATGAGCATATGATGTGCAAATTCTCATGTGAGAAACACAACATGGACAGATTTCTTCTCTCCTATGGTAATGGTGCTTCACACTTCAGACTTGGTGATAAGACAACTAATGTTTACAGTTTTAGAGGTAGCCTGCAGTTAAGCAAAACAGTCTAGCTGACACCTAGACCAGGTAAAACATTTGCCTGCAGGTTGCTAGATTAGTACCCGAGTTGAAGAGTGTTCAGAAAAGGTGCCCATGGGATACACTACTACATATAGAAAGCAGAATCTCAGGTTCCAGATTGATAAGATATACCTAGTTATTCTGAGTGGTCTTCACTAAACTCGGAGCTTAGGATTGATGCAATGGGTGAAATGCACAGCCATTTTATATCTTTACCTGCATATACTCCTCTTCATTACTACCCTTTATCTAAGCACGAAGCCAGATAAATAACCATTACTGAAAGCTCTTAATATTTATCAGCAAGAGAACTCGATGTTAGAGAGCTTAACTGGTAAGATCATAATCTAGAATGTGTCTATTATGGTTTAAGCAAAAATATGTTCTTTTCAATTGACTAAGAAATTTGATGAAAAAAGTTAACGAGTAGGGAGTTGCACTGTCTTTCACAGGGACTGTCCTATATTTCCCTAGTAGTAAAGTACTTGGCAACCATAATCTTGAAAGATGTCAACTGTTTGGTCTTTCTAGATTAATGAAACTTCTCAAATAGAGAGATGCAACAGTTTACCAATCAAAAATAGAAACATGCAACAGAATGTTATTCATCTGGAGGGTGAAGCAAGCTGCTAGGATACATTACTTGATGGTTTCCATTTTACTGTTTGTCTTCGTAGATTGTTTTTGGTAGAATTTTGGGATTTCAATTGATGATCAGTGCATTCTTTCAGAAATGTGAGGTTGTGTAGGACTTTGATCAGCTAATAGGCTTTTTACTCTCAGGACCGTGATTGACTTGAGTTTGCACGGGGGAAACTGAAGAAAATAGTGGATTATATACTTACATGAACAGGAGAAAATTTGCCAAAGGGTGGCCAAGTACGAGTAAGATCACTGACATAACCATGGAGCTCGCATCCAACATCCATCAAGACAAGGTTACCATCTTCAATCTGTTAAAACAACAAAGTCCCCATCTTCAATCTGTTAAAACAACAAATTAGATACTTGTATTTAATATGCTTGATATTCAAATCTATAATTGCATTTGAAGATGCTAAACATACTTTCTGGTCATTACGAGAATAATGAATGACACTGCCATTAGGTCCGCCACCAACGACAGGGTTAAACCTGTGGAACAGGAAGAGGAACATGTATAATCGTTTGAAACGGTCTCAGCTAGAAGTATGACTAAAAAGGAAAACAGTCAGGAAAAAACAAAACTATCAGAAACTCAGCGAATCGAAGAAAAAGAAAATCAATTGCATGTTTAGATACGAGGGAACTGCAGTTTATTCATTCTGCTGCAACCCGTGTTAGACTAAAATACTTAGAAATTGCAAGTTTCCCCCTTTCTAAATACAAACTTCCAAAGATAATACAAGAAAAACTCACGCCATTCTTTGGGCACCTCTAACTCTGCATTCATATTCGAATTTGGCTGACAGCATTCCTTCATCAGGAAACAATTTCGAGTGCAAAATGGTCTGGATAAGTGCCTACAAAAGATATATTCATTAGAACATCAACAAACAAAAACTATCTTTTATACAGTATAAATAAGGACTGAACTAGTGAAAAGAAAAAAGAAAATATACCTCACATATAACACCCAACTATATTGCTAGACAACTGCATACAAGTTTCAGGAACAGGAAGAAACATTTTCCAGACCAATCTCTCCTAAGCAAACATGTAAATCATGATTGTGAAATAAGATGAACGAGTAGTACATACACATCTTTCTTTAAGCATGCCTAGAACTTCTGAACTACTAAACACTGAAGCACATTAGCAAAGAAAGAATTGTACATGCAAGAACTGTTCCTTCTCAATTAGAGCAGAATGTATTGACCCAAATAAACAAGTACAGACTCCAATTTTCTGGAATATGAAGAACAGTCTTGTTTTAGACTAATGATCCTTTAATCTGTACTTGTGTCCATTTCTGAGTGACTTCTAGATCTTCGGAATGTAGTTTCTTCGACCTGAAGACACCATCCTTGACATGAAAAAAGAAGATGAAATAAAGGGAAATGCAAACACCTATTTTACCTTTCGAAGAAAATTTGTCATGCAACAATGAAAAACATGTCACTTGAGATGCTATCAGCTGATATGCAAACAATGCTTTTTATAATTTTGAAAAAAGCTGGTGATACCTCAATACCCTCTTCACATGTTAACTGTCTGAAGATATCAACATCAAAGAAGATAAACAAACATACGATGTGAAAATATCAACTTCACATGTACAGTCTATCTGTTTATCCCTAAAACTCAGAGGCTCATTTTCCATGTGCAATCAGAAAATGAACCTACGTGAATAAGAGCAACCATTCTGACACATGAAACTGACAAAAAGGAAAGAACTACCATTACCTGACAAGCTATTGATGCAGAATCTTTCATTAATTTAATCTCTGCTGGAGACTTCACCAGTCGAGCTTCATGAGTGTAAACAGAGAAATCTTTTACTTTGCAATTGTTGACTGCTTTTCTATAGGCCTCTAGTTCCAAGTAAGATGAAGTCATCGTCTTCACATTATGGAACACAATAGAAGAACTTTCTATCATCCTGGAGAGCATCTAACATGTCCAGCAAAAATTAGAGAAAGGAGAAATTGCAACATGGGAGCAACTGAAATAAAGTGACTACACTGAAGCCATGTACAGGAAAGACAGCTTCAAAGGAAATAATTGGCATAGTACCCTTTCTGACATAGTAAATAGATAATCATGATATGGGCATTACATCTTCATTTCCTGTTCTTTTTCTATAAGGGGAGAGTTTATTGATGTTCCCGGATTTAACCTCATAGAGAATTGGTCTATATTAAGTAGAGAATCCACACCATAATATGGTTCTCTACAAATAATACTCAGTCATGTATACATCTTCCTTTCCTGTCCTCTTTGTTGTCAATCTAAATACTAATTTTCATTATATGGTCTAAGTGGTTAACCTAACAGACTAACAAAAAATATTCCTTCTACCTAAATCATTCTACTTTCCTTTTGGAATGCAGTGTACACTCTCCTTAACGCAAAGTGTTAAGCTTCACTCTTCAATATTGAGCTCATAATATTATATTCTCAATACCATCCTAACATGATGCCTGCTTGATATAAAATATTATGAAGAGAAGTTACATCCAGAGATAGGTCCTATCAAACATGAAGTGTTAGGTAAGGCAAGCCTGACTTCTACATATGTGAAAACTTTGGCATTTCGTCCTTTGTTCCCGCTATACCTTTTACACATATACGAAGGAAAAAATATTTCTATTCCAGGAAAGAAAAGAGAAATAGGTGCTTTGCACAGCAATCCATTCTAAGGATTGCATCAACAGTCGAAGAGTATCTACAAGACATCTTTCATAGGTCCAATTCTCTGATATATAATTCTAAGAGGAAAGAAGATAAATGAGGATCCCATAACAGAAAGGATGTTATTATGATTTATATGTTACTTATCAGTGTGAGAGGTATTTGCTTCTAACAAGAATCTCAAACTTATTTGCAGTTGGAGATACATTACTTCAAAAATGTTTACCTCAGGCAATCTGCTAATGGGATAAGCAAGGTCAGCCTTGAATATATTTAGAGCTGCATCAACTCCAGCCACTTCTCCTTGCCAAAGAATGTCCTAAACATACTTTTGACTTTAGTAATGGAAGAAAGCTTTAATTTTCTACAATCGATACTAAAATACAATAGTAGCAGCTGAATCTTAAGAAAAATATTACTAAATAGAGATGTTTGTTCTATAAATAGGATGAAGCTTTCCTCTTATTAACAGCTTCTTGTCAACAAAAACAAGGCAAGTGAATGATTCCTGAAGTACCTGGAGGCTTGGTTCTGGCATGAACATGCATAAACCAAAATCATGCCCTAGAACTGCGACACCACCAGGTTGTTGGCATCCAGTGACGTATAAATAGTCAGCATCCTGCCTAAAATTGTAAGGTACAACATCAGTCATCATTTTTGTGGGAGCAGCTGCAACAATAGCTAAACTATTCTCTGGAAGAAAGTCCAATAATTTCTTCCTTCTCTGCATATATTCTTCACTGGTAATTCCAGGAGTAATCTCCCCTTCCTTCATTAACTGCAAGCAATGACATAACAACATTTTACCAAAAGGAAAAGAACCCCACCAAAAAAAGAACTAACTTTTACTCAACTTTTATCTTTTGTTACATGTTACCAAGTATCTACATATGCAGTGTAGTTTTACCTGAGGGTGAGTAGCAGGAGTCGGCTGCCCAGCATCAAAAATTTTCTTGGTAGAATATGCACTGGTTTTGACTACCTATCATATCCAATTCATAAGATATAAGCATGATGAAACCAAGAAAATTTAGACAACACAGATCAACTTTAAACAAAAATAAAGAAAGAGAGAAAATTCCACTACATTGCAACAACTAAAGTACCCAAGATTAAACTTTGCAAACAGGGGGTAAATGGGATGGAAGTTTTGAATATCTGTATTAATTCAATACCACATCCTACGCACTACTAAGCCAAAACAATAATTGAAAAGCTTGCTATAATTTGGAAGTGAAACAGATAAGGTTTTTAGGAAGAGTAACAGAAAAGATAAACGAACTTGATTAAGGAATCTTGGGGAGATTCTGTGAAGTGGGTTTCTTCGGAGAGCCTGCATTTTGTTTCTTGAGCTTGTTCTTGTTCGTCTTCAGTTAGGATTGTTGCAGGCGTTTCTGATTGTACTTGGGGTTCCTTTGTTTTGTGTTTCTTGACGTCTTTCACTTTGGGGTTTAAGGTCCCTATACTCTTTATATTTACAGTGGTCACCCCCATTAATTATTTTTGTCGTCCCAATGCTCCTTTCTTTTTGATGAAATAACAGAAAGCTCTTACTTTTACCTGCATATCTAACATTTTACCCCTCATTTTCTTTTCTTTCTTTTTTGTCTTGGGAGGATATTTTCATATGATTTTATAGTTTTTCTTTTTTCTTTTTTTTTATTGGATAAACAAGAGAATTATATTAGAGTTTAGTACGCATCACTACATGGGACTGGCAAGTCTAAACCTATTCTAGGGAGGGAATGTTTCATAGTGCTATTATTTACTGGCCTTTTTTGCCTAACAAAAAGAGTTTCTTCATTATCTTATTCCAAAAACCTGATACACACACAAGAGACACTTCCATATAAAAAAAGGAGTATTCTCCCCATAAGCTTTGCTCCCTTCTTCGCTAGAGTGTTTGCCACTCTATTTGTCTTCGTGTAGCTATGTACCAAGGGAGGATTCTCCAACTGCCTAAGAAGCACCCTACAATCAAAGATTATGTTAGTATAAGAAGGATGATCGTTCTTTATAATACCAATGAGTTCTTTACAATCAATGGTAATTTTTAGAGGGACGAGATGTTTGATTATTGCAATCCACAGACCCTGGATGAGTGCTAGTAGTTCGAACTTAAATATGGTTGCCCAAGAGAAAATTGTTTATATATCCTGATAGTCTTTTGCTTCTCAATTAGTAGTTCGAACTTAAATATGGACTATGATTAATAGTATACAAACTATATTAAGTTGGTACAAGCTAAGCATAATCCAAAATCTTTTACAGCAAAAGATGGTGTACTACATCAAGGTTGACTTGAAGCCCGATTATGATGATCAAATTACATGAAACGTTTGAGGAAATCTTTTATCTGATCAATATATGGAGGTCTTGTAGGAACTATATGACCAAACTCATGTTCAATAACAACAGAGCAGTCATTCTCAAACACAGAAGCTAGATGTCTACTAGCTTGGTTCTTTATCTGTCTATCTTTACCATTGTTGTTGCCAAATATATGAAGTGAAGGTACATTGATTGAACCCTGCTGACAATTGTTCATATTAACAGCAAACCCGGAGCACAGAATTGCAAATCTGAATTCCATCTCTCCTTTTAGCTTCTGCTGATGTAGGCTAACTAAAGCAACCATCGCAGCTCCTTGTGAGAAACCCAGCATTCCATCAAAAGGGCCTGCTTTAGAATAAAAATCTTTTAAATATACAATTGATTTGTCAAAACCTTCAGTTTGTTTCTGGTACTGAAGAGGATCAAATGGACAATCAGCTATCTTCCAATCAGAATCGTTCTCTCCCTTGTGATCAGGTGCAACTAACCATGAGAACTTTTTATTGCAACTCTCCGAAGGTGGACGGTCATTTTCCATTTCTGATGCAGAATCACAGTTTCTACGAATTTGATAAATGAAAGGCAATTCATGGGGTGCATCCACAAAAACAAGCTCAGCAATGCTCTTGAGTTTCTTGGCTAATGATGCAGTTCTACCTTTGAAACCAGAAGCGTTCTGGCGGAAACCATGAAGGCAAAGAATTCTCAGTTTTCGCAATGTCCTGGGTCCTGCAGTGTGTGTCCACTTCATAATGTCAAGAGTCCTTGGAAACACCAAGCAGGAGAAAAGAAGCATTCTAAGAAGCATATCCATGAATAAGTTTTCCTAAATATGTTTATGCTGACAATGAAGTGTGGGACTCAAAAACAATCACAAACACTCGGCCATGAGGAACAAAAGAAACAGGACAATGTTAGATGGTGTACTATAGTAATTTTTGGATAGTCAAACAGCATGGAAATCAAAATTGATAGGATGCATATCTACTCTACTATTTTAGGATAGTCATACAAACTCACTAACAAAATTCAAAGAGTGCACCCAAAAATAAACTCGAAAGTCAATACTAGACATCATAGTATTACCTGAAACCAAGGGAAATACAGCAGTTCTATCCGAGGTAGAGACAGCTTCAAGCTCCCCGCCTTCTGATATTTCCACTGGGTTGTCAAACTCTGTTGCTGAAGTTGGCTGAATACACTTGCTGTTTTTCTGGCACAGTTCACAGGCATAAGAAGAATCCTTCTCCTGAAAGGAGGAGAAACATTTACAAAAGGAAGAGAGAGGTGAAGAAAAGATGACAAAACAATCAAGTAGGAAATACAACTTATATCACAAATTGAGCAAACAGAGTTGACTTCCAAGACAGTGGAGATAAGACCATTATGTTAGGGTAATAATGTAATACATGGAACTTTGGATATTTGAAAAAGAGTACATAGCTATAACATCAAACTCAAAGCACCTAAAAGCAAATATTATTATACTGATTTGATTTCATTAGAGTTGATTGTTATTTAAAGATGATGTCATCCTTCATTAGAGATATAAAAAGATAAAGCAGATGAAATGGAATGGGACAGGCCAGGGATAAGGAGGTAACTGCAGTTCTAGTAGCCTGAACCACAGGTCAGGTCTAACTGAAAGGCAGATATTTAGTAGTAAACATAGAAGCTAAGATGCGTTGCTCATCAATTATTTGGGGGAATCAACCCAAAAGTCTTACTAGGTATGCGTAGACATCATCAAGGTCTCTGATGGGAACCCAAAATTAATGCTATAATTTCTCATCAGACAGGCCTAGAGGAATACAAGCAACAATCATCAATCGAGATCTAGCAGTTAACCATCAAAGAAAATGCTTCATGCCCTCGTCACTCCTATAAATACCATGCAATAATGGTTTAGGTACAACACAAGCATTCTGCAGCTAGTCTCTTCCCTTTATTTCTTTCTGCATCCATGTTTATTGATACTTATGGTATTCATTCTCCCTTGCATAATCTGTCAATAGCATAACAACCAAAAGGACTAAAAGTAGAAAAGGATTGTTTGTTTGCATCGACCAATCAATTAGTCTTCGATTGCTGGAATTAGCTAGAAGAATTCTATATATCTAACCCTCTCTATTCAGACCCCTTCCATTCTAACTCTAAGTAACTTATCTTTTAAGGTAAATTAGACACTCACCTGCAGGGTAAGTAAACATCATGAATCAGAATCCTTTCTGGTGAACCACATTGAATATTTAAGAGGAGAAATATAGAGAGGAAGGGCTATTATCCCATTAATTCCAAAACTGGAAATAATGGATTTCTTTGTTATGAAAAAGATATTAAATTGGAGATTCTCTAAAAGTGGACCTTAAGGCTCCTGGAAAACATTGAACCTCATGTAAGTATAATTACAAGAATTAGGCTGAAATTCCAACATGCAGAACTGCCTATGTATATCCTTTGCTTCCATTATGTTCTATTCTTTGTCAAATTTTCCAAAAAATTATAGGTCAGCTAAGATACCTTTCCTCCATTCACTTTAAGTGTACCTCATACCCTTTTATCATTGTCAATCATGATAGTGTGGTACTACCATAATATCGCATGTAGAGGTCTATGTTGTACATGGTCAAATAATTTCATGTAACCTTCTCATTTTATCCTCCATATGTGCTTCATGAGCTCACTGTCGGGTTTAATTATTTCTAATTTTACTCAATCTTGTCTAACCTTGCATCTATCTTGACATTCGCATTCTAAGACATTCATTCCAATATAAAATTGATGGTCTCACAACCATCTACTAAAACTTGCCTATCACTCTGTTAAATTTCTTTCTGCCACATAGGCATAGCACTCTATACCGCTGCCTATTTGCAATTATTAATGATAGGGAAGAACATTCCAGCAGAAAGTAAATCTCTAACAAGCAATTGAAACGGACAGGTTAATGTTTCTAGTTAAATAAAAAAACAAGGAGTTAAAATATCTTCAAACCTGATGAAGAGCTCCTACAAGGGTCTAAGCAAATACAATTGATAGTTCTTCTCAAAATAATCAAGTTCACAAGACAAAGTATGCATTGAATTTCCGAGCCACCAAAGAGTTTTAGGTACCCAATCAATCAAATGCAATCAAGAGGTTGTAAGATCAATCTTCCTAGTTATACTTACCCGACAATTATCACAGACTAATACAAGCATCCGACAGTACATGCACCGGGTCCGTGACGAGTAATCATCAAAAGGAGAACTGCAGAGAAGACAAGTACCCAAAATTCTTGAATCTGAGCTTCCAACTGAAACCCTGGAAAAATCATAAAGAAAGCAGGGAAAAACATTGAGAATACCTACGGTGGATACTCTACAAAGGAAGTAAATGAACATCCATCACAGCATTTCTAAAAGAGTATTATGGCATCGATACTGACAAAGGAAAAAAGTCTGGTATTGTGCATCTTTTGGAAATAAAACAGCTCGGATCGAGTTAAAGACCTATATATGCTTAGTGTGCCAACATCAAGAGCCGCATTTTATTTTGTAGTTATTTCCTCTAAGATAAAGCATGGTACACATATTTTGGACAAAGATGTTTCCTAGTATTAGTGAGGTTGTAATCACATTAGTAAGGATGCTGGATCAGTGAAACCAAGAACTACAGCTTGACTAAGAAGCATGGAAGTACAGTGACAATACCTGTGGTCAAAGACAAAATTCTTTCCTCTAAAAAAGCCACCATCAGGAAATTGCTCCAGATATCGTTGTATCCCACCATAAAGCTGTTAAAGCAAATATTTAGAATCAACATTCAACATCATTTAGTTCGTAAACCAGTTTTACCCACAGTACAAAGATACTGATAATTGAAATCGATTTTAAAAAAACGGAATTTAAAACGAATCTGATTGTTTCCATAAGAAATTCTTTAGAAAGCAAAACATGGACAATTAAGCATTTTCAAAAACATGCCCATCTAGGGACCAGTCTCTCTACCTCTACGTACATTCTACCTTCCCCAGACCCCACTTGTGGGATTCAACTGGGTATGTTATCATCAAAAACATGCCCATCTAAGCATTACAAAATCTCAGTCTTACCATGACAAACCTTTAAAGATCAATTTCATGATTTCAAAACAAATTTTTAAAAGGTTAACCATTGACATGAGGTTTCACATTCCAAATCCATCAGAATAGCACTTCATAAAAATATAAGTAATAGTTTAGTTTTAACTTTACAATGTCAAAGAAAGGCCCAAGTCCCAAGAATGTTAAACAACTGCACTAGGAGGATCTGATTTTCTCAACTGTTTACCTGGAAAACATTTTCAAAGCCAGCACCTTTAGACCTGATATAAGATGATGCCATCTCGCATCTAATTCCGCCAGTACAATACCTGAAAAACATCAACAAGCGATTAAAAAACAGATCCTGAGACAACAGCAAGGTGTAGATCATTACTAGAATGCATGAAATTCATAAAGTGTTACATCTGATAGTTAAGAGTCTATGTACTGCTATGTTACATCTGACTCTGAATTACATGCATTTAACACAGTATCCTCTGCAACTTCTCATCCATTTTTTCCCTCCCAAATCCTAATATTCCTAAAGAAAAAATTATCTAAATTACCAATATATTACATTGCATGAAAGTATATTTTAATAGATAAGCAGCAATAATACATTTAACTTTGAATTAAATGCATGTTGCACGCCCCATCAATTTTTCACTCCTAATAGTCCCAACACTTTTTCCATGCACCAAAAGCTACTGATAGTAATGTACCAGGAATAGACCTATCCAAGAAAACAAAAGGAGAAAAGCAATTTTTTTTTTTTGAAAAGAAAAGTAGCAAGAGGAATAAGCTGCAAGTTGTTGCCACTAGACAGCAGACATAATGTGTTCAACATATAATCGTTGAAGTTGCACAAATTACCAACAAAGGGAAACAAGTTTTTAATTCACTACTGTAGAGTAACGTGAAGGCACAATGCCACAGATTTGAAGTTCAGAATAAATCATCGCCTGCAATGTAACATAAAGCCAATGGGAGATTGGAAATTTGAAGGGAACAAAATAGTGAAGCAGGATAGCAGAAATGCTTTAACTGAGTAGAAGTAAACCTGTACAGTTTCTCACAATGTAACATAAATAAGATACCATCAAATAAAAATGACAAATGACTAAGAATGAACATAAGAGAAATAGTTCATCTGTTCATCCAATTCATAAGAATTATAATCCACCCAACAATGATACAATGTCGTCGAACAAAACTTACATAAGAATATTGTTCCCACGCAACTTCTCGGAGTTGTTATCTATCCAAGAAGGTAGGTCACTGTACTGACGGATTTCTGGATCCAAAGTCTCCACATTTGGAGTACAGAACTTCCCGATTCTAGTCTCATATAAATTCCTTGCATCGATAAGGACAATTCCTTTGTCGCTGCTTGGAATCAGTTTGTCTTGAGAGTTCCCTGGAAAAAAGAAACTGAAAATTAAACAGCTATGAGAGAAATCTGCAGATCCCTCCAACAAATCTCAATGTGAGAACATCAGAATAATCATAGTTAACTTATAAGCACATTGGTTAAGCTTCATCAGAGAGGTGGAGCACAAACCAACATTGTGAAGGACAGAGTGGAATTCGGCTGCAGAGAGATGCTTCCCCGCATTTGAAATTTCAGGTGACCTTGGCAGGGGATAGGAACTTAAAGTTACCAATTCCTGATTGAGAAGGTGAGGTTAGAATCACTTGGAAAGAAAGCGGTCGAGAAAAAGATGAAGACAAACAAACTTCACTACAATTCAACTACTCAACAAAAATTAGCCAGATTTTCCCCTTCGTAGAAGAAACTTCGACACACTTAGTGTTATCATTAGATGCTTCCTCAATTGCTTTTCTATTCAAAGCCCATGTGCTCTCTTTATTAGTGTAGACAAAGTTCAACATCCTGATTGCAGTCAGTTTCACTCCATACAGAAGTCCACTCCATTATATCCAAGATTTGTTGGCCATGATAAATGGATAGCCCAAGCTAGCAGCATTTTGCTTTCTTTAGTAGACACCAAAATCAGGTATACCTAATTCATATTTTGGTTAGAAATTCAGCAATATCATGCATACAGAGAAGATGCCAAGACCACAATGGCATTTAAGAAAGATAGGACCAGGACAGAGTAGTATCACGATGGCCTACTTCTACATTGCTCCAATGGTATATGCCCAAAGGACTACGGTCAAAGGCAAGGATGAAATTTTGTGAAGTATCGGTTAGGTGCAGGTGACGAGTTTGAATCCTGCTGCGAACAAAAGATATTTACGTTGGAATTAGAGTAGAAGGGATATAGTCGCCAGAATTTCAAACTCAATACCTTGCAAAGTATGGTTGGACCTGCAAAGTGGGCACAACTGTGATTTCTCCGAGACATTATTCCAATGGTTTGAGTTCACAGAGAAAGATTCATCTAAGGGTTTGGAGGAGACACTCTAGCTACTTGTGATCGTATGTTCCTTAGCAAGTTATATGGTTTTCGGAAAAAAATTAATAGAGGTGTCAAGATTACTAGTTCAATGAATATATACAACTAACAACTGCATTGCAAATTTTTCTTTTCCTTTTTGGACAAATCAAACCTCATTATAGTTCAAATTTCTAATTGCTAAATTAGGAACAAATGCAAGCTCACCTTCTTAATACTTTGACTAGGGAGTTTGTACATTGTAGTAGGAGTTCTATGCAAAAAGGTGGACTTGACTGGCTAGTTCATATTAAGTTAACAATTTTGTGAAATGTAATTGTGAGGGTGCAAAGCCAAGAACAGTGAGCAAATTACATGCAATCTCTCAATTTCTTCAATCGCTGAGAAGGGTCAAGCCGATTGCCCATGCATTTACGGTGTATTTAAGTCTCTCATACTGAAAAGCGACAACTGAACTTCTCTTTATAAAAGGAATCAAAACATGGGCAAGCTTTTCTGTCGGTTTACCTACCAATTTGCCACTAATGCAACTAAAAGTTCCATAAGTATGATCTACTCCGACAACTAACCAGAATCAACATATAACTTCTTACTGCAAATGAAAACAAAGAAAAATAGAACAAGATGAAAGTAGTAATCCAACCTTAACTATACGTATAGAGAGGGAAGTAAATCCGCATTCCACGGCGACCCTATCGTTTGATGGTTCATGGCAAGATGAAAGCTTGAAGTCCGTCCCTTCAAACAAACAATTCAACTTCACTGCAGCTATGTGCTCCTCCAAAGCCGATAACTTGCCCCCAACCTGCAGAAACCCACCTAATATCTCAGAATCATCATACTTGAACACTCGTAACACTAAAACATAAATGTTTCGAGTGCGTAATACTCCTACCAAAAGAATGCCAGAGTTCAAATATCTCGCAGTCTAAGAAAAAATTATTCTGACTACAGAGTATTGTGAAGTCTAATGCAATGCAAATGGTTTGCAAGAATTCACAATTTTGAACAAATGGGGTTTTCATGTTCCATTTAAATGACAAAAAATGAGGGAAAGAGAAGGAAGTTACAGTGACGTTGACGCCATTGTGAGAGAGGCGGACACGACCCAAGAGGGAAAGAGACTTGCAGTTGGATTGATAGAAGTTGAATAGTGCTTCAAGGTCGGGAATGGTAGCGTACTTGTAGTATAACAAAACGCCGTAATCTTCTTCCTGCTGTTCTTGCTTCATTTCTTGATTCGCCATTGATGCGATTATTCTTTCTGTAAAGCTTCCGAGATTTGCTTAAACCCTTTGTTCTTCGTGATCGTGCAAAAGTCCTCCTTCTTTAGGTTTATTGCATGTTAGCCCCTATATTTTCTTGTTGCCTTGTAGATCTTGATCTTGCCTTCTTTGGGTTGATCTTGGCCCCTATATTTTTCTTTTATGATTTTAATAAATAGGATTAGGAGCTCCCAAGTCTTAAACATAGACAAAAAAATTAAATTAAAGGTGATAAAATAGTTTTAAAATTAAGGAAAAATGACAAGAGTTTAAATTATTATTAAATAGAAATAACAAGATTAATGCTAATAATACTAATTCTAAAATTCCTCAAATTTTATTATTTATACAAAAATTCTATCATTCCTTTCCCCATCTCCATTTTACCCTTTCCTGTCCTTCTACCGTCACCACCTCCCATTTAGACATTGCTGCCATTATCGTCATTGTCACCTCCTCCTTCGCTACTATAGTCACCTCCTTCCATTTCTCCTTCGCTATCATCTATTTCTTTTTTTCCTTTCTCTACCATTATTAGAATGTTTTCCTCCTTTTCCACCACCGTTATTATTATCACCATAATAATCATCACCACTTTTTTTACACCACACATTTTGTAACAATTGAAAAGTCATCAGTTGCAATAGAATAGTCATTTGCTGCAATAGAATGGTCATCCATTGAAACAAAATATTCAATTGTAGTAATAGAATGATCATCTGTATAATTTCTTTGATGACTTAATTTTCTTTCGCAATTTTTACGACAAACTTTAGTTTTTTCAAATTTTCTTCAATGAATTTTTAAAAATATCTTCAAGATTTTAAATTCCAGAATAAGGACCAGAGAGAGAGAGAAAAGAAGAGCGAGATAAAAAAATAGAGAAAAATATTAAAGATCCCTCTAAACTTGACGCAAATTATTAATTTCATCCCTAAACTATTGATAGTCTTAAAAACACTTCTTTATTTTACTAACTAAACTAAAATATATCCCCGATATATCACAAGTGTTAAAAATACCTCTTAACTTAGCAAGAATTTAGGATTGACAAGAATTTAGGAGTGTATTTCACTCTTGTTACAAGATAAGGAATATATTTAAGTTTAGTTAGTCAAGTAGAAAAGTATTTTTAACACTATCAATAGTTTGAGAATAAAACTAAAAATTCATATCTATATTAAGAATAATTTTTAATATTTTTTTGAAAAATAATGAACGTCAATAGTTAGGCTAGTCACAACTAAGACGACAAAGAAGAAGAAGAAATAGAGCAATTTAGAGAAAAACAAGAAAAAAATGAAGGAGAGAAAATTTGGAAAGAAAAGGAAGAGATTTCAAAATTTGAAATTCAAAAAGGAGAGAGAAAACTTTTCAAAATTTTTTAAATTAATATATTTAATCATCATTCCAATAAGATCCACATTCCATTTAATCTTATCTTATTTGACCAAGTAATTCACCTTTTTTTTAATTTTTTTTTCACCTATTACTCAATTTTTTCAAAAATCACTCTCTATTTTCCCATAATTTTTCTCAAAAATCACTCTCTATTTTACCTTAAAACGTGTCTTCAAAGCAAAAACAAGCATACCAAACGTGTGAACTCACAGCCCATTCCTACTTTTTCTGTTCCCCTTTATATTCTTCAAAATCTCAAGGTTTTCGCTTCTCCTCACTCTCTCACTTTCCAGTCTCCGTTTTTCTTCATTTTCTTCTTCTACAGAGAGAGGAAAAGGCATTGATACTCAGGAAAAATGTCTCTTCGACCCGGCAATCGAACTGAAGTCCGCAAGAAATCTTACAAAATTGGGGTTGATGCAGATGAAGCCCGTAGAAGGAGAGAGGACAATTTGGTCGAGATCAGGAAGAACAAGCGAGAAGATAATCTTCTCAAGAAGCGCCGAGAGGGTCTTCTTCAGTCCCAGCAATTACACGATGCTACTCAAGCCCCTGACGCTTTTGAGAAAAGGGTAATTTTTTTAACTCTTAATACGGATTTCAATATACCCTTTTTGAGATTTTGCTGTGTCTTGTTTATTTTGGTATCGATCTTAACGATGGGGGTGATTCTTGATTTAATTGGTAGATTAAAGTTTGTAAAAAGCTGTTCTTTTATGTTTAGACTAATTTAGGCATTTTTGAAAATTACTGATTGAAGCGAATTAATGGGACTCAACTTTTTTATTTTGTTGTTACTGAAGTTTGACTCCATTTAATAGTCCATCTTTTATTTATGTGTCAATTATTGAGATCTTGAATTGCTTGGAAACATTTTAGCAATAATCATGAAAAACCAGATATTTTGACTTTAGATTGTATTTTTTTGGCACTGCAAAGAGTTATGTGCGGAATTGCTCTGCTAAAAATGTCTTTTTTCCCGCAAAGCTGTGCAGCCTTGACTATCAGTGGGATCAAAAAATGAACTCCTTGTAATTTTGTATGGAGCAAATTGGACTAATTAATAAAATTAAAAAACCTCAACTCTTGTCTCTGATATGAGAGAATGTTAGTATGTATCGGTTATTAGGACAGTGCTGTATGGTAAATGCCACACTTGATCACTTGTATATAGTTTTGCACCTTCCTAGTATGAAATCAATGAAAGTATCTCTTTATTTATTAAAAATGTTAAACTATTTGCAAAAGTTCAATATGCTGATCAAATTGAGGGAGTGGTAGATCGAGTAGGTTAATAAGTAGCAATGGTGCTTGCTGCCAATTGCTGATGGGAGGTGACATATATCCCGCGGATTAGTTGAGGTGCGCAAGCAAGTTTTGACACATTGGTTATTGAAGAAAGGGAAAAAAGTAAGTTGTAGTTATGTTTCAACGGAGTACTGGCTAAACTTACAAAGAGCTAAAAAGGAAACCCATACTTCACAAGTCGTGTTCCATGACAATTTAAACAAATCAACGAAATTACTTCTTAGTAAGAACTTTGTGATCTCAGATAATCCTAACTAGAGCATATATCTTTTTTCTATTGAGTTCTTGTTTTCATTCTTTCTTTCACATCTTTCTCTGCACATGGCCTTCTTTTTGCAAGTGTGAAAATAGACAAGTTGGAATCCTGGGTTAATATCTCTCTATTTTTTTTTGTTTGGCTAATATATCTGTAATTATTTAATGAATACCATGCCCATTATTGGTTATTTCCCCAGATCAACTATGGACTGTTATTTATTTTCAATATTCTTACTTCATCCAAAAATGAACTACGAAACATGTCCATAACTGATCTGGGAAAATAATTAGCTGGACTTTTGTCAAGACCAAAAGGAACTCTTACCTTATGAGGCTCCATATGACAGGATTGTCCATTTTGTAGCATATCATCTCTAACCTAGTCTTCCTAGAATGAAATGATTTTATTATTGTGATTGGGTAATGAAAATGAAAAAGCAAATCTCAGTTTGACAATATTATTGTCTTTGATGAGAAGTGAAGCCCGCTCTTCAAACAAGGTGCGTGCTTCATCAAATAAATATCATGTGGGTTAGAAAATGTGAAAATTTACCCAACATAATTAAGATAACACTCTCTATGTTCAGAAATTCATTAAAATTGACCAAGTGATTGCATTTTTTGTTAAAAACCATTCACTGCTTTAAGTGATGAAAAGCAAGAGGTTATGTGCGCTTCACAGAAGTGTACCTTTCCAACAATGATGAGCAAAGACTTCCAAACGATAGTTAGTTGATTCATTTAATCTCAGGTTTGACGAGTTGGATTAATTTCGTTGTTATAGTACAAAATTCAGAGTTACATCTGTTTTAACTTTTTGTAATTGTACACTTCATTTCAAAGAAGGGTGCACTATACTCTTGCATACTTTTAAGTCTTGTGAATCTTGTCGCTTATTTGTGCTTTTCGCTTTAAAACACTGTTTATAACTTAAGGATGGTCAAGGACTTAAAAAATCTGAACGCACTAAATATTAGCCTCAATTTTCAGCATATTATTAATCGAATCACAGAAATTAAGAAGAATGGAAATCAGTAAGTTCCTATGTCTTCCATACTATTGTTGAAGAGGTTAAAGCATTTAACTTTTTCCTTCTTCTGTAGAAGGCAGCATTAGTTTTATAAGAAAACATCATAAATATCCATCTTGCCATGAGACTATTCGCTTTTTTGGGAAAAAAAGGAAGAAAGTTTGCTTTGGTTGAAAAGCATTGTTTGGCCATAAAATTTTGAATTTGGAGAACACCAAAAACCTTGTTTTCACTTTTATTTTCCTTTTTCAAATTTTATCCATTTTAAAAATAAAAAAACCCGTTACCCGAAGGTCCCCAGTAGTTTGGGCTTGGGACTTCCATGTTGGAAGTCTCAAGTTCGAAACCTCTTGCCTGCGGAAGCAAGGGGTTTGCCTTCTGGGTTGAGCTCATTGTACCGGGCTTGCCTAGTGTGGGTTACCTCTTCTATGTGGTTTGCGAGTTATTGCATAGGACCGGGATTTACCTTATGCACACCCATAAAGTAGCGGTTGCGGGTTCCCTTTGTAAAAACAAAAAGAAAACTGTTTAAATTATGTAACTTTTTTTAGGTAAAGTAATGCACACAACTAATTATTGTTTGTAAAAACTATAATCAAACACAATTCCATCTTCAACTTCAACTTAAAAGATTCCAACAACAACAACAACAACAACAACATACCCAGTAAAATACCACAAGTGGGGTCTGGGGAGGGTTGAATATATGCAGACCTTACCACTACCATAGACGTAGAGAGGCTGTTTCTTGGGAACCCTCGTCTCAAATTCCATAAGCAAGAAAGAACTAGATAAGACAAAAGGAAGGGAAGGGAATAGAAAAGAGCGACTAATAATGACAGTATGTAAATAAGATAAACTAACACAAAATA
>JAOTQR010000001.1:30455212-30467577 GCA_025774065.1 Solanum ossicruentum | reverse complement strand
ACGAGTTAGCAATCACTAACTCAAAGGCTTTGGCAAAATCCAAGAGAGACGTCCTACTTCCATTCCTCTCCCCAAAACCAAAGCCTCCATGAACACCTTCAAACCCGCCAGTAGTTGCCCCGATATGCTCATTAAAGTCACCCCCAATGAAAAGTTTTTCTGTCTCCGGTATTGCCTCGCACCACCTCATCTAGATCCTCCCAAAAGAGCCTTTTGACTTCCTCATCTAGGCCTACTTGGGGCGCATAAGCACTGACTACATTCACCACATGTCTACCAACCGCGAGTTTGATAAATATTTGTAATAATATGTAGTAGCTAGTATAGGGGATCTAATCTATGACATTATGTGACTATCTATTATGAGATATTTCTCTTTTAGGTCAGATTTGATTGTATTATTTAGATAAATTAGTCAAGTTGGATGATTTTGCTAGTTTTTAGAAATTTGTGGGTTTAAATCATATTTAGAAAAAGTAAAGTCAAATTCTAAATATTCTTTGCAAAAAGTGCGACCAAACACAACTCCAATTTCAACTTTTAAAATTCCAAATAAGGTGAATAATATTTAGTTTTCATAGCCAGACGCCCACTGAAGATTGCACTCTCATCCTTTCCTTCCCTAAACTTTTTTTACTATAATCTAGTTCTACTATTACTCTCATCCTTTCCTTCCCTGAACTCTTGTAGTATAATCTAGTTCTACTTCTAATATCTTTTCTGTTTTCTGACAGCTGGAAAGTATACCTATTATGGTACAAGGAGTATGGTCAGAAGATCCTGCAGTGCAAATCGAAGCAACTACACATTTCAGGAAGCTCTTATCAATTGGTATTTCTTTGTTCTGTTGTTTTTGGATTAGATTTCTTAATTTTTTTGCTATTGACAGTAGTTTTGTTAATGGTAGAGCGCAGCCCTCCAATTGACGAGGTAATTAAAGCTGGAGTTATCCCTCGATTTGTAGAATTCCTTAGACGGCAGGACTTACCTCAGCTCCAAGTAAGTGTTACCTACTCTTCCTTCTTTTCCTGTTGTGCTGTCTTTACTCAAGATGCAGCAACCATCTTAACTTTCCCTCAATCTCCTATACATGAAGTTTGAAGCTGCCTGGGCATTGACAAATGTTGCATCTGGAACATCAGAACATACTCGTGTTGTTATTGACCATGGAGCTGTTCCTATGTTTGTACAACTTCTTAGCTCAAGCAGTGATGATGTCCGTGAACAGGTAATCTTGTTTTGTTATTTCATCTTATTTTATTTTAGCACCCGATTATTGGACATGAATTTCAATATTCTCCTGGTGAGCTTTAGAGTCTAAACTATGTCACCTGTTTTCTCAAATATCGAATTTCAATATTCTCCTGGTGAGCTCTAGAGTCTAAACTATGTCACCTGTTTTCTCAAATATCTTTGCTTTGTGGAACGAGAATGACTTTGCAATTTGTTATGTAACCTAAAACATAATTCAGTACTGATGAGCTTTTTTAAATTAAAATCAATGTACTTTAAGAAACCTTGATAAGGGGTACAATTATTCCATAAGTTAGATTTAAATTTGCTTAAAATAGTAGATTAATGAAAAAATAATTAAATGGATAACATTTTTCTTGATGTGCAGTTGGACATAGAGACAATAAAGCATGGAATATGTGAAACAAAAGATAATAATTTGGATAACGTAATTTACATTTCCAAGTAGATAGGGCAGTCTGTTGCTATTGGGTGTTGCATTTTGCACTTTGCTGAGGGATTAGTGAGTTGTATAGTGCCGTCGTCAAGGAGTTCAATATTAAGTGAAAGAACCACTTGTTAAGATTCAGGTTACTTCAGTGTTGTCAAAAGCGCGTTTAAGCCGTTACGCAAGGTTCAAAGAACATGTTGAGCACTTTGCCGCACTTAATGTGCGCTTCAATGTTGTCTTCAAGGTTCTAAGACATACTTTTCTTGCCAATGAGCCTCTTTTGAAGAGGCAATACTAAATAGAGCCTTTTTTCATTAACACCCATGCTTTATTTGCTCTTTGCGCTTAAAGCCTCAACGGACCTTGGAGTTTTTTTTCTTTTGATAGCACCGGTTACTTAAAGGAAAACAAAAAATGATGCAAAAGCAAAAAATAAAAGTTTAAATCAAGAAAAAAAGACTCTTAAGGACCATTTGGGCCCCATGTGCACTGATCTTGGTCCTCTTGGACTTGGATCATGAAATACGTACAATGCTTAGCCAAATCCTTGCCATAATTCTTGGGCTATTCTTCCACTATAAGCATCTTCTTGATTTCCAATTGAAGCTCATCAACCTTGTCTTACATATCCTTAACTTTCAAAGCCTCATCCAAGTCTTTTGGTGGAAGTATGCCACCATAGATGCTATCACTAGCTGTGTTAATTGTTGTATGAATACAGGTCCGATAATTTCCCAGATTTTTCTTCTGCAATTTGTAATGTTGATGTTGTGTTGTTTTCACTGGATTTGTTGTTGTTGTTATTTGATGTTGTGTTGTCTTCAAAGAATGATGTGACCAAACTTTTAAAAATAGTGCAAGTCCCTTGACAGAGTAAACATTACCAATTTACAGGCAGTCTGGGCTTTGGGCAATGTTGCTGGTGATTCCCCAAGTTGTAGAGATCTTGTTCTAAGTCAGGGTGCGCTGATGCCATTGCTAGCTCAGTTGAATGAACACTCAAAGCTTTCAATGCTAAGAAATGCAACATGGACGCTCTCCAACTTTTGTAGAGGCAAACCACCAACACCATTTGAGGCAGTAAGTGGACTTAAATTATACTTCTTTATTAATGGCAGCATTTTTTTTTAAATCGTATGATACTGTGCTGTTTCTGGATCTATATTGATGAGTAAAAATTTATTTCAGAAATAATTATCTGAGAGTGTATTTTATAGGTCAAACCTGCATTACCTGTTCTTCAACAACTTATTCATATGAATGATGAAGAAGTCTTGACAGATGCTTGCTGGGCTCTGTCTTATTTATCTGATGGCCCAAATGATAAGATTCAGGCTGTAATTGATGCAGGTGTCTGTCCACGACTAGTGGAGCTTCTTATGTAAGTTCCAACTATCTCTACAATCATTGCTTTATTTAAATTAGTCAGCATCCAAGCGTTTAGGGTTGGAGATTGCTCTTTGACGGCCATTTTCATAAAATTCCAGCTGATTTGATGCTAACCTTGCCTTTTTCCCTCCTTGTCCTGTGAAGTCATCCATCGCCTACCGTTCTCATACCTGCTCTCCGGACTGCGGGAAATATTGTTACTGGTGATGATGTTCAAACACAGGTAATGAGACATTATCATCTCTCCTAATCAATGTTGTGATATTACTTTATTGTGTTCAAGTTATCTTTGTACTGTCTTTCAGGTCACTCTACTCCTAGTCTAAAATCTAAATGATATGAAAATTGTTATGCGGTTGATTAGGTTATCCATGTTTAGCATCTTGTATATATGTTTATTGAGAAAAATAGAAGTTCTGATTAACACATTGCCGGAAATTTGTGATGGCAGTTTGTCCTTCAGGATAAAGTGTTGTGTATATATTCTTCATAATCAGAAAAATTGGGAAGTTCTGTTCGTATCACCTCTACTGCTACTTGGATATGGATTTAAGTGCGCTTCTTTTCTCTTTCTTTAGCTCTATTTTCGCATTACTTACTGGTATTTATATTTCAGTATGTGATCGACAACCAAGTCTTGACATGTCTGTATCGATTGTTAACGCAAAATCACAAGAAAAGCATCAAGAAGGAAGCATGTTGGACAATCTCTAATATCACTGCTGGAAACAGAGCCCAAATACAGGTATTTCTTCATTGCACTTAAGTGTGTCTGATTTTATTAATCTGCTGCCAGCATGGAGTAGTTTGCACTTTTATATCAAATGTTGTTTTTAAGTTCAGTTTCGAAAAAAAAAATGTTGTCTTTAAGTTGTTAGCATGGACGCTAAGTACCTAAAAACTTTTGGGATTGAATAAGTATGTGCTTGATGCTAATTATTGCCTTGCTCCTCCTCTCTTGTTTCCACACTCTGGCTGTCAAGCTCCGTGTCATTGTTTTGTAGATGCTAGACATAACTCGTGAGTTCTTGCTCTGTGAGGTACTTCTGTTTATTTAAAAGGTAGTTCTATAATTTTATTTGATGACCTTCCAGAAGTAGGTTACAAACTCTGCTTTACAACCTGTCTTTGCCCCTTTCCTTTTTCTGAGGTTTGATACCATTGGGGGTTGAGTTGGTTCTGTTATTATATTTCCCTTTTTGAGGTGATAGAATAGGTCACATATTAGCATAACATTTTGGGATAATTTAAGAGACCTCCCCTCATGTTTGACTTCGGAACACTCACCTCCCTTGTGGTTTATGATATTTTACTTACCTCCCTTATTTTGATTTCTTTTGTAACAATTCTTTCTACCTATTTACAACAACAACAACATTACCCCATTGCCTCAAAGGCTCCTACCCATTGTTGGGTAACGGGGGGTCTGATGTACGCAGCCTGACCCCTATGTTTAAAACGTAGATCGACTGTTTCCGGATGACTCGTGATAAGCGTCGAAAGTTGCATTGACTAACCGCTATTTCACAATTGAAAGAAGCGCAGACAGTTTAAAGAGCCATTTTGCTTTATTCCATCATACCCCATAGCCAAAAAATAGTAAATCTTTCTACCTATTTATTATTGATAAAAAAGAATTATCCATTAACTAATTTACCCATATTAATACTCTTTTGTTTAAAATTATCGGTTATTAATTTTTGCCCGTTTTACTTATTGTTCTAATAACTATTAATATTTAAGTAGATTTTTGAAAAGTAGGTCTACTCCAGAAGTCTTTTACTTCATCTTCTTCTCTCATGGTGTGGTGGCTTAGCATAGGCAGTTGCTTTTTTTCTTTTGTGGGAAACAGTGGTTCACACAGGTCAAGTAGAGCAACAATGGTGATGCCTTCCGACATTCTATTAAAATGAGTTGATTTGCGCAATTTAAGATATAAACAATGTCTTCTTCACCAAATAGACAACAGTGTAGAATTTCTGAAGGTTCCACCACTTTCTGTTATTCTTTTTTTTTAAAAAAAAAATTCATTTAGTGTATTAAACAAATAAGAAAGCACAACAAAATGAGAATTTATCAAAACAAGATGTTTTTAATTTTAGATAAGGAAAAAAGTGTTACCTTTGTCAAAAAAAAGAGAGTGTTGAAGTATAGGTGCCTTAAAAAAAGTGGCGAAGTATGGGCAAATCAGTCAAATGATAATTCTTTTTCATTGACAAGAAATAGGTTAAAAATTATCACAGATCAAAATAAGAGGTAAATGTAATACTATCATAAACCACAAGAGAAGTACATCTTATGCAGCCAAACCTGAAGGGAGGTATATGAAATTATACCTGATATTTAATCACATTTATTTCTGATGAATTTAATGTAAGTTCCTGAGCTGCTCAGACTCTTCATTTTCGGTGCCGCACCCATATTTATATTACATGGGGGTGGGTGTCGGTGTGGGATCCATACGCGACCTGGTCAATTGGTTGTGGATGCTTTGACCAAATTCGAGAAAGAGATTCTACACAGATTCGATTATATTTGTTATGAAAACAAAAAACTAAGATAAAATTGAAAAAAATGGACTACCTTATATCTATAAATTTCTATTGCAGTATTGCCACACTCTTTCCTTTTATCTCCTTTTAGGATTCTTGATCGATATCTTACACAATCCCATACTTTAGGTTTTATAACTCTATTTTAGATATTTGAATCATTTTTTGCTGAATTATTTGAATTATAACTCTATTCATATATAGATCCGTATCCTCGAATCCTGAAATTTAGATCATAGAGGATCCGTCCTCTAGATCTGTATTGGACATCCGCACCTGAGTCCGAGCAAACTTAACACATTTTTAAAGGGAGAGAAGAGAGTTCTTAGATGCTACAACATATGGTATTTCCGTTATCACGTGTCTTTCTTGTACATCTGCAGCTTAGTTCTGATTTTTACTGAATAAACTGATGTTATTTTCAGGGTAAGTAGGTTAAGGGTTCATTGTACGTGCACTTTTCCATTACTTCTCTAGGTTCTTCAGGGACACGGAGCTCCTGTTTCTAGTTATTGCAATTCTCATTATTTATTCTTGGCCCTCTTTAATGCAAATAAGCTCATCATGCTTGCATGCTGTCCAGTATGATGTGTTTCTAAAGAGTAAACTACAGTATAAGATCTGGTTTTAAGGACCTGATGGTATGTCTCACTGAGAAGAGCAATGTCGAGCTGAGTAGGTTTTCTAGTGGTACATTGCATTCTCTTATATGCAAAGTTATTCTCCTATGAATAATTGCATTACTGGAATTTTGAGGGCAAAGTACAACTAAAATTGGGATTTAGCAAGAAAAAACTGAAGTATAGAAAAACTAAATACAAGCACAAAGGATAATTATTTGGCGAAAGGAATTTATTGCTTTAAGATATGTGCAGAGGAACTAATTTTTCCTTGTGAAAGAAAGAAGAAAATATATGAAGGAACTCTTACAAGTGTTTGTTTATCCTTTAATATGAATGAGCTATCTAATTGTTCACAAGGTGAGGTCCTATGGTATATGCTTGTGTTAATTGATGAAACTAGTAAAGGTATCAACTAAAAGCTTAAACCACGAAGAAACACTTTTAGACTGTAAGATTTTTGGATAAGTAGATGCAATATCTGCACTGTTGCATGTTTTGGTATCATAAGAGTGAAATTGTGTAAGATTGGACAGGCTTGTGCCACCTAAATATATACAATTGGATGCTTGGGCTCGACTTTCCAGGGATCAGTATATGATGTCACACACGATTATAGTATGATGTTGAAATGAAGAAGTGCTATCGGAGTGTTTACACGATGGGAGGATATCTACTAAGAAGTTGTTTCTTTGAGAAGCTGGCTTCCTTTTTGTCGAAGTTTGTTGCCACTTCTTCACCTTCTACCCTTTCCAGGATGAAACAAGTTGACAGTAATTCAAATATTCTTTCCTTTATATGGCTCCTGCTTCTAATGCACTTGTTTATTTTCTTCTAAACAGGCTGTTATTGAGGCGAATATTATTCCTCCCTTGGTACAACTATTGCAAAATGCAGAATTTGACATTAAGAAGGAGGCAGCATGGGCCATCTCAAATGCTACCTCTGGAGGATCTAATGACCAGATTAGGTTTGTTCTTTGTCTGCATACTCTATGAGTCCCCTTTAATTGTGCTTTTCATCTGATTTGACTTATGATCGGGTCATACACTTATTGTAACCAGAGAGCCAATATGATTTTTAATGAGGTTGCATGAAGTTTGAGCAGAACTAATAGCAGATTTTCTTCTTATTTGATAAATGATGACCAGGCACTCTCAATAGACATTCTATTGGAGTGTTGTTATGTGATAAAATAGGTAAACCTCCTGCTTTTGAAAGACAAAACTGATAATTAATGAGTACTTTTCTACTTATCATGTTGACATGCTAGAGGATTTCCAATACTTCTGGAAAGAGTTTTGAATACTTCTAAGGAAATATTTTGTGGGTTTTGAATGGGCAAATTTTGAATTAGCATTCCACTTTGGTAAGACGAACATTTCAGTCACGAGTTGAAAGGCTTCGTTTTCTATTGGTGATAAAAGTAGTCAGTGGGGTTAGAAGTTCTGTATTTCATGCTATTGGTGTATCAGTTGGTATTAATGGGGGATCTGTTGTTTATCCTGTTGCAGGTTCTTGGCAAGTCAAGGTTGCATTAAGCCACTATGTGATCTCTTAATTTGTCCAGATCCCAGAATCGTTACAGTATGCTTGGAGGGACTTGAGAATATACTGAAGGTGGGCGAGGCTGACAAAGAAGCCGGGGCAAATGGTGGAATCAATTTGTATGCACAAATGATCGATGAATGTGATGGATTGGACAAGATTGAGAATCTCCAAACTCATGACAACAACGAGATATATGAGAAGGCTGTAAAGATCTTGGAGAAATACTGGGCTGAAGAAGATGAAGAGCAAAATCTCCCCGATGGTGCTGACGGAAATCAGCAAGGTTTCCAATTCGGAAACAACCAGCCTAATGTTCCTGCTGGTGGTTTCAAGTTTGGCTAGAAGATTATAGTGAGTGTTTTGTTTTGTATGTCTCGGATCACAGTTTTAGACTATGCAATTGGATCTTCTTGTAGCCAAGGGTCACAGAATTTTTGGTCTGGCACTTTGGCCTTTCGAATTGTCTGAAAATGTATACTTCAGTTTCTGTTTTCTAAATTCTCGTTCAAACGTTCAACATCTGGCTTTTGTGTGAGGTACATGACATATTTATGGTTGAATTCATAATTGTTGTTTCAATGTTGCTCAAGAAAATTACTAGATGCTCAGTGGGTCATGTATGTTTTCTTGTCAATAATATGCGGTACCAAGTCTCCATGGTCGTTCTTTTTAATGTCTCTTTTTATTAATGCCACCAGTCACCTGGTACTACCCCAAGTTTTGTAAGATTTTATGTTTTATAATTATACCACAAATCATAAAATATTTATCACAATCTTACAGTGTCTCTTATAAATGGTTGAATTAAAAGGCCATGATCAGGCGTCTATATCCGTCTAGCACGTCTTGCAAAAATTAAAGTTAATACAAATTCAGTCGAAAACTATTGCAATAATTTCTCACTAATTAAATTAACCAGAGAAAAAAAAACACACAACTTTTCTTCTTTATGAAGTGACAGTTGGATTATTGATGATGATCGAATTAACTATATCGATAAATATTTGTAGATATAGTTACATTGAAACTGAATAGAAATATCAGGAGTTGGATATAATGGAGAATTCAAAATTCAAATTTACAGGTTCAATCTTTAAGGTATTTTTGTAATTAAATTTATGAATTCATGTTTAGTTAGTAATTTTTATACATAAATTTGAACTAGGTATTAAAGAATTGAGTTCAAATAAATATAGTATTATAACGTTGGATCTATCTCTAGTTGAGTGAAGAATCTCGTAGGTGTTAAATATCTTCAACGTTTGCGGTCCATATTAAATCAAATATGATTATATAAATGGGAACGTCTACAGCACGTGGCATGCTTCACTCATTTAATGTGAGTAACATCTTAATTGTCAAGTTTCTTTCCTTAGTGAATAAGGATTTGGTAGTTATATATGATCATACAAATTACCCCATTCTTCAAAACAAATTTGGACACGATGATATTGACTTTAGTTTTCCATATATGTGTCCAAATTGTTAAGGCTCCATTTGTACCCACATAAATTACTTTGATTAGTATTATTGTTATATTAATATTCCATTCGTTTTACTAATTTTTTAAATCTTATTTTGATTTAATATCTATGAATTTTATAATGTGAAAATAAAGACACATAAAATCTATCATCGACGTTCTTTCTAAACGGATTACAAAGAAAAATAAAATAAATAATGTGACGGAGTACGTATTAAGCATCAAAACTTAAAATTTATGCATTCTGGGCGTACAACAAAGTTATAAGTTACTTTACTTGTTAGGTTTGTAATTAATATTTGTATATATTTTAAAATAAATTTTCTTGATATAAAAATATAAAATTTAAGTAAAAGTTATTAAATTGGTCCAAATTTATAATTGATGGATCTAGTGCCACTCTAGTGTTAGTAACTAAATCAAGTAGTAAATGTTTGGTATACTCCATGGCACTATGGTACCGAAAAAATTGTGGGATAGGTTTCTTCTTTCCTTTTTTTTTTTAAAGATAAATGGTAGAAATTTAAATGGTAATTCTTTTAATGATGATTAAAATACTTGATTATTTAAAAATTATTCCATTTATGTCTAAATAAGACAAATATATGCGTCTAATTAAAAAATTAGAGAAAATGACCAAAAAGATAATAGCAATTAGAGAAATTGAACCCGATCCACGTGTTTTTTTAACGTTTGGGTAATGTTTGGTATGTGTTCAAGCAGTTTAAATCCTTACTCTAAATTAGTATCATTTTATGAGGATTTAATTATTTTATTTAATGGTTGAATTTATTATTGGTGCCGACAGAATTAAAACGACATCGTGTCCATGCATGGTGGAATTCATTATCACCGTATGGACCTTTAATTGGAGTAGAGCAAAGTGGAGGACTACGGCGTCGTTTGGTAGAAAGAATAAAGGATTAAAATTTTGAAATAAAAGATGTTCTATATTTGATTAGTAGTATGGACCAACTACAGTGGTCGGAAATTTCGACTACTGTGTCGGAAATTTTCGACTATAGTGGTCAGAAAATAGCGACTATCGTGGTCGGAATTTTTTGATTGATCAGAAATTTTTTATCATTATAATCGAAAATTACTGATTACAGTGATTGAAAATTTTGATTATAGTAGTCGAAAATTATCGATTGTTATAGTCGAAATTTGAAGATTATTTATTTTACTATTTTATACTATAATAACAAAATAGATTATCAATTATATATGATGAAAAAAACTTATTTCATGACATAACTTTATTTATCTCCCCCTCACCCCTCGCCGGAACGAATTTGTATACAAATTATGGGAAACATTAATCCGTAATCTCTCTGGAAAAAATAGACATTTCATGTATATATATTTTAAAATTGATATACTATTATATGTTGTCACTCAATAACCTAAAAAGAATAGATAGTGCACTTGATTAATTGTTAAGTTATTTATTTAAAGATTTGAAATCAATTTCCATTTAATATTTTTCTTTTTTTTTAAATATACATTCACATTTTAAAATTTTTGATTTATGAGTTTCCCTTTGTCCGTTGATATGGGAGGGACTTTTCATCCCCATCTTCATGTAACGACATATATAATGTCCATTTATTGTAAATGTATCCTAATTTGCTTGTGCATAGTGGATTACTATAAGATTTTTTAAAAAAAAAAAATAAAAATAAAAGTATCTTATGCAAATAAGTTTAAGATAAAATTGATCAATTTTCCGTTGTTTGGAATATCGTTAGAATGAAGGGTACTTTTAATTCATAACGGGAATAAATATAATTATTTTAAATAGTTTAAAGATATTTTGATTTTTTCAGTTTCGCATGAAAATAATATTATGATCCTATAATGATTAATACTCCATAAATAAATAGTGATCCATTAATTAATAATGAAGAAACTATTATACAACAAAGTTTTATAAGAAAATTACTTAGTATATAAAAAATTTTATCTTTAAATGATATAATACCGGTATTGTGTATGTCTTTTGTTTTAGATTACATCTCATGTAAATAATTTGAGTATTTTCTGATATTCATAAGCCAAACACGAAATTAAATTTTATAAGAGTAGAATATGTCAAAGACGCATTTAAACTATATATTTTTTTATTAGTTTCATATCTAAACTATTAAGTATGTTTCTCAGACTAAGGAGTGATAGTTTAATGTGTTTGTTACATTTTCAATAGTTTAGGTATGAAATAAAAAAAATGATAGTTTAAATGTGTTTTGACACTTAACTCGTAATATATTGATAATAATTTTTAATGACTATAGTACAAACATAAATAACATGTGACAAACTTTATGTTATGAATTTTATTTTGTATTTAACTCATAATATTATAATAATATTTTTAATGACTATGGTACAAACATAAATAACAGTGACAAACTTTATAATTATAAATTTAATTTTGTATTATTAATAAAGACATTATGTTGTTGTATTTTAATCCAATATTGATGAGTCGTTTTTCATGTGTTTTTGACAACCTCACCAGTTGTCCCCTTCATTATCTAATTCAAAATGTATACTCTAAATTTCAACATCACAATTCACAACCAGAATATTTATCATCGAAAATAATAATATGTTACTACATTTATCTAGACTTAATTGATTGAAATTAAAAATACTTGCTGGCAACCAAGAGTTCAAATAAGCCTAACCCCAAAAAAAAAGGTTGAATAAGCATTTAATTTAGACGGTTGCAATAAAATGCTACGATAAATATAATCAAATAGTACTCCTACTATTAGATAGTATGGTTTATATGAGAGACAGTTTTCGAGGTAAATATTTTAAAACACGTTATGCAGTACAAAATAAGATATAAGTCTTAAAATAAGGTATTCATAAATATTTTAAAAGACGTTATATAATACGAAATAACATATAAGGCTTAAAATAAGGTACTCAAGTCTTACATATCCTTGATTTTACAATTTTATTATTAAATAAAATAAGTGAAAGCAGATTTTTTAAATAATTTTATAAATTAGTTCAAATAAATTTATATCATAAATAATATAAGAAGTAATAATAATTATTATTTATTATTATTA
>JAOTQR010000001.1:30439401-30455112 GCA_025774065.1 Solanum ossicruentum | reverse complement strand
GCAATGACAATAACTCATAAAATTGTCTCAGAAATGAAGTGCTATGAATCTTTACCCTACCAATTTCAAGTATAATCATCTAAAAAAAGTCATTTATGACAGTGTTATTTTCTGTAAAAGTTATTTTATTTATTTAGATATTTTAGGAAAAATCACTATAAATATTACTACAGATTAAAAATAATCTATATAAAACATACTCTTAAAACAACAAAAATCAAGTTTAACGTTTAAGGCATACATTTTTACTTTTGAAACTTATGTTTTTACACTCACGACTTACACCTCAAATTTTAGAACACTCTTCTTATGAATCTGCGTCTTATATCCACTATTTGAAATATTTATTATGCCTTCCTTAAGACTCGCTCCAAAAATACTTTTAAAATTACTACTAGTCTGAACCAGTTTTGAGAAAATATCTTTCAGGGAACAATCATTTTGTTTATAAAAATTTGTTGTTTGGTTATAATACAGTTTTGAGAAAATATCTTTTACGGAACATTGTCTCTGTTTCAAAAAATCTGTTGGTTGGTTATAATTAAACTTTGTCTTATTTTAGACACTATTGATTTTTAATTTAGCATTTAATAACTACAGTGGCCAATCAGCTTACGTATATTTTAAATAATTTTATAAAATATTTATAATTTTCTACTAATATCATATACTCCCTTTGTCCCATTTTATAACATCCTTTGACTTGGCACAGTGTTTAAGAAAAAAGAAAAAACTTTTAAAATATATGATGTAAAATCATTCGTAGATATTTGTATAATTGAGAATCATTTCATTAAGGGTAAAAAAAGAATTTTAAAGGTAAATAAATTATTTTCAATTAAAATAAATAAGATAACATTCTTTTTGAATGGATCAAAAAAAATATCACATAAATAGAATGGAAAAAATATTAAATGACTATGTCCATTAAAATTAGAATAGATGGAACTAAATTAACTGCTAGAAGTACCTTTTAGTATATTTTATTTTCTTAAATTACTTTTTCAAAACTAAGGTCCATAAATAGAAGAACTCATTGGGACCAAGGTTACTTTGTCTACTTAATTCAAATTTTATTTTTCTATTGGTTCAAACCGAACACAGTTAATAATTTCAGAATTTGTTTTCTCTATATAATATAAATCCCCAACTTTACCCCTTGCTAGAATCGTCTATGTGAGTCGAGACACAGAATATATACTAAAAATATTCTATATTCCCTTGCGCCAAATAAAAATATCTCCAACGAAACAGAGACATGGCAGAATCAGGGTGGCAGCGGTCGCGCACGTCAGCTTTCAGGTGGATCCGAGTGAGTTTCTCACTTCCGACGTCGTTTATGCGGTGGCCAAGGCTGTTTGCTTCCTATTTCACGCCGAATTGGAGTTCGAGAAGACACGACGGCGTCGTTTCGGCGTCCTCGTTTCCGTATTGGGGTACCATCAGCTTCGCCTTCTCCCCTCGGCAGTGGTCATGGCCGGACCTCGACTTGCCTTTTAACATTGTTGATTCTATCATCTGGTCTATTATCTCCGCCGTCGAATCTGTTGCTCTCGTCTCCATGCTCTGTTTCTTCTTCCTTTTCTGTGGATGTACTATCTAAATTGCTAGTTTCTCTTTATCTCTAATGTAAGGAAGATTAGTCGGCCGGTGACCGGCTTTTGGACATGCCGGCGAGTAGTTGGCGATTTGGGGATAAGGCTGATGGAGTATCCAGCACGTGGAACGTGCCGTGTAGTGGTGAATCCAGCCGTGATCGTGATGGGAGCTGAGGGTAATTTTGTCAATTAGGTAAGAGTACCTGGGGTAGTCAAAAACTAATTTTCTTCTCCTTTTTACTTTTTTTTTCTTAGTGAAGCTACTAGTCTACTCAGTGTGAACTATAAAGTCCTTCCTTTTCTTCCCTTTATTTAGTTGGTTTTTCACTATAATACCTTTTGCCCTTTTGTATATAGATCGTCTTCTTTTTTTTGTCAATCATAACATTTCCCGCTAAGAAATTACATATTAGTTTTGAAATTCGTAGTTGAATTCTGATTTATATACTGTTGAAGGCGACAGATTTCTGTATCAAAGAAAGTTGTTTCCCTCTGTTTCCATTCACAATGAGAAGAGAGTGGGGGCGAGTAGTTGCAAATTTTGGTGAACTGTTTCGTGTCTCACATTAATAACCGGAAATGAAAATATTTTTTAGCTGCATAAATAGTCCTCCTTTTGTTTTATTTTTTCTTTTTATACTTCTTTAATTTTAACCTTCATATTTAGAATCATAGTATTAAAGAGTATTTCAATAAATTCTACATATCAAATATTGTTTTTTATTTTCTTAAACTCGTCAAGTTAAAACTACGACATATAAATTATAAATTTCAAAAAAATTATAACTAAACAAATTATATGATATATTTATGATTATAATTTTCAAAAGATTTCATTTATTTACTTATTAAAGTTTGTGTTAAATCAAATTATGTTAAACAACTTAAAATAAAGGTTAAGAGTCTAGTTGGGGACTCACAAGTTAGGCAGCATTTCCTCAAGGTTCAATCGGATTGCTTTGAAAGTTAAAATTTCATGTCATCACTTAACTAATGTTTTTTTTTTACAAAAAGTTACTTCTTTTTTTAATATATATGATACAGAAAGTCAATTAAATTTAAGATGTGTTTCCATCAAATGACAAATATGACTCAAGTATAGTGTGTACTATTAAATTTTAAATTACTCAGCGTGTTGACTAGGCTCACTTAATTTATTGTTTCAGTTAATGAAGTGACAATCACATAAGTAAGGCACGACTAAATTTTAATCGGGGCCATTTTTGTTTCACAAATAATTTAGACAAAACATGTTATTGCAACTTGTTCATTTTTCTCAGGCCTAAATTATGTGATAAGAACATTGAAAATAAATTTGTACCTCACATGGTTATAGGCTAGCAAAATGTACCTTTCTCATTTCATGGCTAAATAGTGTACAATGTTCATTAGAATTTACCAACTCCTAACTATGGAAACACGTATACATTATTCAAAAATGTGTCAATGTGACATGCAGAAACTGCAAGGAAAAAGAAGACAAATTAGTGAGTGGTCTTGGGATTAGAATTGTGATTGCGCAAATTGAGCCGCTAAAAAGGCAGCTAAGTGGCAAAAACATTCCCCAAATTTCCAGAATTTTGTATATATGATGATATTCCCAATCATGTCATCTTTTGTTTCCACTAACTCTATGGCCCAGGTGGTATAGAATATTTACACAAGTTTGAAAATACATGCTTAAAGCCCGGTCCTATATGTCAAATAATGATAATAAATTAACAAAAAAGAAAGAATAAAAGAATATGAACTTATAAGGAAGTGTTATTTAGTGAGTGAACTTGTTGGACATTTCTACATACTTTATAAGTATTTGTTATGCATTTACCTATCATTAATTCATTATTAGCTACTACATAAGCAAATTCGAGATTTGAGTTCTCAACAGTTTCAAATAAATAAAAAAATGTTATTGTATATATTAATTCAATACGTGCACCTCACACCCTAAATCCAGCCTTTGGTTTCCCATGAATGTATTCACTCAAACTTATTGTATCAACGCATATAATTGCGTTGGATACAGTCACAATAGGTTGTATTCCTTCGCTTGTATCAACGCGTACAATCATACAGGAATACGATCACGATAGATTGTATGTGTGTGCTCAATAGACTCTATCAGCACATACAGTCATATTGAGTACACAAAGATTACGAGATAATTGTACATACATACATGACGTCCGCCATTGAAGACACATACCGAAACCGATCAATTTAGTCCAGCATGCATTTTAAAAGATTATTCAATAAACTGTTGGGCCATGGAGCCCATAAAGATCAACTTGCCATCATTTTCTTTTGGGGGAAATTACATATATATATATATATATAAAAGTAAAAGATTTTTTTTTTAAAAAGTAATCCATGTTTTATTTGTATAAAAAATAGCCCCAAATCAGAGAAACTATACATGAGTATACATGTCTATACAATGTATATTATTTATATATAAGTTATACACTAAATATACATTATGATATACAAATATATACTAACTATACATATCTATACAACGAGGACAGTTTTTTTTATAATTATTTTAAGTGAAGTGTCTCTCGAGTAACTTGCCCTTTCTTTTTTTTCGTAGAAAAAGTGATCATAAGAAGAGAAAGAAACAAATTTTGTTAACAAATTGAAAACTCAAATAATCAACCAACTAAATTAGTATTAAGATTTCATCAATTCCTTTTATTTATTTTTAATCAAAGGCAAATTAAAAAAAAAACATTTTTGTAAATGGTTGTTATTAGAAAAAATAGGTTTTTCAACTGTTCGAATTTTCATTCAATTTTTTAAGGGAAAATTACAGAAATACACAACTTATGTTTATATAATTTCTTATAATCCATACTCTTTTGAAAAATAACAAAAATTCCATATTTTAACTTTCTCTCTCTTTCTTATTGATACAAACAATACAACACTACATCTAGGTATAATCATACAATAACTGACACCTATTTAATGGGTGTCATCTTAATCATCTCCTAATTTAAAGCTAATTGATAATCTTTAACTTTAATTTTAAATTTAATTTCCAAAATAAAAGAGTATACAAAATATTTTCCTCTTTTTCTTTTTCTCTCTTTACCTTTTTTTCCCTAATTTCTTTCATTCTCTTTGTCATACACACATTCTTCATTACAACTGAGTCTACTTCATCATCTTCTCACAACATTACTTATGCATTATCAAATGTCAAAAATATTAGTCACACCAAAGTTGGTCCACCAAACGAAGAACATCCACATTCCGAAGTTGCAGACAAATCAGTAGTTGATTTCGATGAGGATGGTTTCCATGAAAATAGGACAAAAATTTCAATGATCCAGTGTCCAAGACGAAGAAGGTTTTTAAGGTTCCAATGTCGAAAACGAACAAATCCAAGAAGGTTGTTGGTTTTACATTCAAATCCCAAAGTGATGAAGCTTCTTCCAAAAAAAAAAATATTAGCACCGTTGACAGGTGCTGACAGTCAGACCTTCATTGCCAAAGATTTCAACTTTGCAAGTCATAATTAGAATTTGCACTATGATTTGTATCAACAATTTGTTGTTATTTTTCGGAACTGATACTATAAGGTTTTAATTGTAGTATAATTATTTATTTTGTATCAGACAATATTTACGTATCACTAATTATTTTATAAAAATACTGAATATAATATTTATTGATGATACGAACCTTGTATCAATATTGTTTATATAATTTATGTGTCAGTTATGTCATACATTATGTAGAATGAGTTATGCATTTTGTGTCAACTTTTATTTAATAAAATATTTGTATCAGTATATATTTAAGAACTTTATGTCACTATCAGTATATATTTAAGAACTTTAAGTACTGAGGGGAGGTGATCAGACAGGACATGGCGGATCTCGACCTCACTGAGGACATGACCTTAGATAGAAAGATGTGGATGTTGCGAATTAGAATAGCAGGCTAAGTCCTTCTCCTTCTTCTTCCTAGTCTTCTCCTTCGCCGTCTTCCTCTTCTTCTTATTATTAGCATTTGTATTATTTTTACTATTATTATTACTTTTTTTTCATTATCTGGCGTATATGTGTTAGTTTTAGTATAGTTAATTTCTGTCATATGCTATTTATGGTCAGTTGCACCTATTATTCTCTTACCTTACACTTCGTTTTTATCATATCTAATCTTCCTGCTTCTGGGTTTTGAGCTGAGAGTTTTAGAAAACAACCTCTCTAGTTCTATGAGGTAGTGGTAAGGTCTGCGTACAATCTACCCTCCTTAAACCCCAGTTGTGGGATATCACTGGGTATGTTATTGTTGTTGTTGTTGTTGTTATTGTATATCAGTATCATCCTATCAATTACAATCTTTGACTTATTGTTAATATGTGTATTAATATTTACTAACTTGATCTTTGTTTCAATATAAGTTATTAATTACGTCATCAAACAAGTTCCTAGACATTGTTTAAAGTTTGGGATTATGTACAAATGTGATTTTGCATATGATATAAAGATTTTTATCGGAGATGAAACATTAGTTTCATTTCATCAGACTATTTTTGACTGCTATCTCCGAGTGCCTATATGCAATTTTCAAGTGCAGATAATGAAATGTCTGCTGTTGCTGGAGATCGAGCAAGATAGTTCGAATGAAATACACATCAGGCATGAGAGACTTATCAATCATCACTGACTTGAAGTGCATTGACAGTGTCAAAAAATTTCAATGAAAATTCTAATAGATTGTTGTAGACGTACTTCTCTGACGCATATGTAAGTGTTAAATTTTTTAAAAAATTTATCATATGATTAGTCACACAAGGTTTTTTTTTTTGAAATACAACTAACACATGCATGAAAATTCACAATAGATTCATGATACAGAAAAAAATAATACAACAAGAAATATTTTCACAAATTATATTGATGCCTACAAATACTGCTACTACTTACTGATGCATTTATTGATACAACAAATCATCAATTTCGTATCAAACCACACAAATTTATTTTTGTAACTATTGTTGACACTCATTTTCTCTTTTTTTTTTTGGTACTGCCGCAAATGCATATATATTGATACATGCATATATATTGATACATGCATAAAAATTTAACACAAGTACATGATACAAAACGATATTTCATACAACAACAAATATGCACAAATTGTATCAACGCTTCCAAACACTGCTACTACTTACTGATACAACAAATCATCAAATTTTGTATCCAACCACATATTCATAAATACTGGTTGAAACAAAATAAATATTTATACTACGAATAAAATCTTAAAGTATCGATTTCAAGAAACAACAAATTGTTGATACAAATTCTAGTGCAAATTCTAATTGTGACTAAAAAATTTACACAAAAATAATGCAAAATTGAAAACTTTGGCAATGAGGTGCTGATCCTTTTTTTTTTTTGAAGAAACTTCATCGCTTTGGGAATTTGATGTAGAACCAACAACCGTCTTGGATTTGTTCATCTTCGATACTGATACCTTGGAAACCGTTTTCTTCTTGGACGTTGGATCATTGGAATTTTTTGTCCTACTTTCATGAAAACCATCTTTGTCGAAATCAACTACTGATTTGTTTGTAAATTCGGAATATGAATGTTCTTTGTTTAGTGGAACAATTTCGACGTGACTAATATTTTTGATATTATGATATTTGATAATACATAATGATGGAGTAGACTCCATTGTAACAGAGGATGTGCATATGATAAGGAGAATGAGAAAAAGAAAATAGGAAAAAAAAAACGTAAAAGGAGAAAGAGAAGAGGAAAATATTCTATATACTCCTATTGTGGAAATTGAATTTGAAATTAAAGCTAAAGATTATTAATTAGTTTTAAATTAGGAGATGGTTAAGATGACACTTATTGAATAAGTGTTAGTTATGAGAATTAGTTTTCAATTATAATAACAACTCTTTTTTAAACAGAACTAAATCTATTTCTATCTAAATTTTCGTTTTGTCTCAATTCACAACTTATGTATCGACTGGGTACCAAAAAGGAGAGATTTTCAGTAATTTTGGAAAAAATCGAGACTATACGAAATTAAGACTATAATTTATGGTATTTATATAATTTATAAATTTTTTAATTGAGAAAGATAAATGTATAACTAAAAAAGCCTTGAAAAGTTCAGGACCAAATGCATGTATAAAAATACATTAGGTATTGAATTTATCAAAGGTGAAACGTAAAGGATCAAAATAACACAAACCCAATACATTAAGGACTACTTTTAGCATTTTCTCATCTTTGCACAATTGTGCGAGGGTTTTGTTCAGAACCCTAGGAAGTAGCCGGAGAAGCTCTTGCTCAACAATGGCGTGGAGGCAAATTCTATTTTCCAACAGAAGATTGCTTTCAGTACCTTCAAGCTCTGTAACATCTGGGTTCGCTAGTTTTTCTTCCAAATCCAATCCTTACATAGGTAATTTCTATTCCAACACTGCGATTTAATAAAGCATTATAGTTTTTTTGAAACCCATAATTTTGGAATGACAAGAAAGATGGTGGGTTCAGTGAAGGTAGGGATTCCAGAGTTTCTTAATGGAGTAGGAAAGGGAGTAGAAACGCACATTGAGAAGCTTGAATCGGAGATTGGAGATTTATCGAAGCTTCTTGTAACTCGTACTCTTAAGCTCAAGAAACTTGGCATCCCTTGTAAACATGTCAGTATTTATCACCTTTCCGTTTTAATTCGTTTCATTTGTCCAATATTCTTCTCAAAAACTTATTTTTCTTTTTTACCACTGCGAGATGCAAGTATGGTTGTTTCCTCTGTCAAGATAACACACAATAGATGTGATGATGAGTAACGTTAAGAATCATGGATTAACACTTTGAAAAAGTTGATATTGGATGCATTTTTATTTTTCAATTCGTTTTTTCCCATTTGATATTTTGAGTTGTTAGCTTGTTAAAGTTGTAAATTGTTAGGATAGTGGAGATTGTTTAGCTTTGAGATGATGATTATCCTTATTGGCTGAACTAAGAGTTTTATAAATGGTAATGGGAAATCCTGTATGCATTGCAGTATGTGGAAAACCTTACAATAAGACACGATTCTATAGAAAAAGAAAAACATTCAGTTGTCAGCACTAACGAGAGAAACAAAAGTGCTCCGAAGATGTAAAGAAGACAAAAAGCATCCCGGTGACCTGTAGGAGCAGGTTTTCCTACCCCTTTAAATGCGCTTCTAATGAATGCCTTAAAGTTGAATATGGTTCATGAAGCATACCTGTAATCTCCGATTCTCAACGTCGAGAGTCTTTAATAATTATATCATGCCAGAAAAAAAAGCGAGTTCATGTGGTTAAACCTAAAACCTGAGATCTATATTTCTATAGCGTCCTCATGAGTCCTGAAAGACCTACTCCCCATGTTCTCCTCCTCCTAAATTCCCATACTAGAAGCACCTTCGTTACCATGCCTGGCATCATACTACCTTTGGGTATGCTCCACATCATTTATCATAATCTGTATGCAATAAGACAAAGACGTTTTAAGTGATTGTCATCCGATCCTGTCTTCTTGCACATTAAGCACCATATAACGTGGATTATCCTCCTCCTTATGCTCTTCACTGCTAAGATAGATCCCCCTGTTACTGTTCAGATAAAAGAGGAAATTTTCCTTAGTGCTCCAAGGATCCATCATCCATGTTGAGAACTAAGGAAACTGTCTGCACTCCCTTCTCAACTATCTACTGTAAGAAGATTTCAATGTGAAAATGCCAGTTTTCTGGGATCTCCATATCCACTGTATTCCTCTATTTATAGTATCTGGGCCTAAAAGTTTTTCTTCTGATAGTGCCATTATGCCTACATTTTTTTTTATATCTAAAAAGGCCTACATTCTTTTGCTAGTCTGAATATAATGGATACTTTTAAGTGTCATCGAAGATGTTCTTTGATTAGATTAGTTGGTTTGAAGACTATTCAAGATTACAAATTATGATTGATTTTATGACCCAGTTTTGTTTTCTGAAATGCATTTAAGCACATTCAATTTTGGTTCGTAAGTTTGTGCTTCCAAATGTTAATTGACATAAAAAATTTTTTGATGCTTTAAAAACTATGATCTGATTTAGTATGAAACTGAGCTCTTGAGTGAATAGTATCTCCGTGGAGAAGTTTGGTTCTTGACTCCTCATAACTTTACCTGAAAAAATTTCATAATTGACCGTCCATCATAGCCGAGTATGAGCTATTATGGGGGATGAGCATAAGTAGTGTTAGTGGCGTACTTAAAGGCTTAAACATGTATTTTACATGATGTAATATGATTAAAGATGATGTGCTATGCAAGTTATCTATTGAGATGATCAATTAGTCCGTTATGTTCGTGTAGTATATTCGGAAGTTGAGATCTCACAACATTATCCTTATGCACAGAATGATTGCTTTGCACACTTTAGATGTTCACATGTTGTCTTGGATCAGGAATTCTGGCGAGGACAGCTGAAATTGGATTACAAAATTTTAAGCACTAGGGAGTAGGTGGTAGTATATACTGTAAGATAGTGTATGGGAAGAGAATTAAGTTTTTTCTATTTACCTTTTTATAATCTTTGGGTATTCCAAAACATCCGTACTCTCAAGTCAGTATAAAAAACATGTCTACAATCATAGAGAATGAATAACCCTTCATCACTTTTAGACTGTCCAACAGCTGGAATGATAAATGTAGAAAAATTAGTTTTTTTTGATCTAAGCCACACATGAATGTGAAGATTGAAAGGTAAATTCATAGCTTGGAGAGGATGTTGGCTTTTAAGGTATAACAATAACTATGACGACTAGGCCTCACCAGGACTCAAGATTGATAATACCAGAGATTTTTCTGACTTTGCTATATTACACTAACACCAGAACCCAATAAGCTGCAATCAAAGTGAAAATGTTGCTGGTCGGATCAAGTCTACTATTTCATGGTGACCAAATTTAATGCTTTCTAGTCTTTAGTACAATAATCTTTTTGTTTGAGGATTGATGTAAACAGTCCCAAAGTCTGCGCCAAAGTGGTAACCCTAGAAAATGATTGGATAAGTGCTTAAAAGTTGGAACTAAATTTCTATAGGCAATATTTAGAAATGAGGAGAATGGTGAAGCATAGTTCGACTCATCATACTGCTGCTGTTTGAATTACAGCCATCGAGTCTTTATGCTGTGTTTTTGTTTGTATCCTTAAGCCCTTGTTGATCACTTTGCTTTTGCTGTTTGCAGAGGAAGCTGATACTGAAGTACACCCACAAATATAGGCTGGGACTTTGGAGGCCCAGAGCTGAGCCTGTGAAAGCTTAATTACTTCATTTTATTGGTGGTACTTCTCATGAAGAAAGACTTTCTGCCATGATGCTCATGTGTTTCACTTGGATGGAAATTTCATAGGGACAGCCAATTGCATCAGGGGTTGTTTACCCTGTTTGGAACTTTCTTTTGATCAGTAAACTGAGTATTAGGCATTTGCATTGCAAGCATACATCAATAACAAATGCCCTCTTTATTTTCCTTCTATTGAATATTAATTGATGAGTGATCAATATTATCATGTTTTATGTGTAAGGTCAGTATGTAAAAAGTAGCTTTTAAATAAAAGTAAACAATATTTAAGGAGATATAACATTGGGATCTTCTTTTGGAGATCATGTTATATAATGATGCAGTATGATGTTTGACCTCGGACTCAAATCGTGTCACATAGTGGAAAGGTGCAATACATGAATGAAGGGTCAACATAACCAAAATATTAAGAAGGTGCACATCTCAAATGTTAGTTCTATTCTGCATATGTGGCTCTGCAACGTCCCCTTTTACATCTCAAATCAAGAAACAGTTATGAAGCTCTGCAATGGCACTTTTTCTAAACTTCCTTGTTTCCTAAAGTACAGCACCAAAGTCAGGCCGGGCTCCCAGGGACATGTAATCGGAGTACTTTCTTCTAGCTGCTTAAGAGCGCCTACAAATTTCAGGAACCCTTTCCAAAATCCATAGTAGTTGATACATTTCTGTACAATAAGCAGCCAACATTCGCCAAAAGATTCAATATGATTTTACTTGTGCAAGTCGGTTCTTCTTGTGATTCCAAATCCACAAACCCCTGATCTGCATTGGTGCAACAAGTGAGCAGTCAGTAAATCATCAAACCTGCTTCTGTTGTGCTGATATCATTGTTTTCCCTCGAATCATATCACCTCACAGTCTTTTCTTGGCGGGGGGGTGGGGGGGGGGTGGAGGAGATTTGAGGATAAGAACGCACACTTGTAAGCTACACTTTAAATCTACAAGGAAGACTTTCGTAAAGGCACTTTAATCTGAAACATAATATGTATTGTAAAATGATTAGGCATTCTTGACTTGCAGTAAAGCAGTTGGTTGTTGCGTGGTAAAGAGAATGCCTTGCAGTCAAGCAGTTGGTTGTTGCGTGGTAAAGTTCCTGTTTGTATAAGGAAAACAAAGCAAGGTGATGTCATGGTCCAATAGTTGTTTAAGTGCCTAATAAACCATGTTCTCTTAAGACATCCTTGAAAGCTGTTTCTATTTCGAGAAACAAACACACTGATTGTTTACGGGGATGGAAGTCACCAGTTACTCCCTCTAAAACTGTCCCATGCTGATTGTTTGCAAGGAGGAGTATCAAAAGTAAATTGTGACTAGTGTAAGCAGAAAGATGGCAAATGACAACTGTATGAGATGCCACATCATAAACCAGCCGAACAGAAAAGTTAAAAAGAAATTGTATGTCAGTTTTAGGAAACAAAAAGAAATTGTGCGTGAACTTACCACTGAGTTTAAAGGCGACATACACACTGACATCATACACGAGATCCCAAAATACCTGTAATAAGAAAACATAATCATAGTTCACTTCATTGAGAATAAAATCCATAAATAGGATAATAACAGAAAAGTATTGTTGAAGAATGACAAAAATCCCACATTGGTGGTTAATGAGATGGGTGGACTCCTTATAAGGCTTGAGCAATCCTTTTTCTCTTGAGTCACCTTTTGGGGTGTGAGTTAGGTGCAAGACCTAGTTTTACATCTATACTAGATTGTACAATTGGTAGCCACTGGTATAACAGTTTTGATTTGCCCCATCAATGTTCAGCTAAGTTCATAGTAACTCCTCAGACACACTTCGAAATTTTTTTCCCATATTGATAGCAAATGTGCTTAGAATTTTATCTGTGTATGGAAATTTTCTTCCATTGTTTGTTATATAAACACATGTATTTCCACCAAGGAGTGAATATTAGTTCTTCTATAGCAGATGAAGTTTAAAAATTTTTAAACAGACAATGATCACTCTCAAATAAGTTTAGCTCCAAATCCGTATTTCAAGAAAGCCATGATAGTACATCTCCAAAATAGACATAAGAAATGGCCCTTCAAACCAACAATAGTAATATCACTAAGAAAGCTCAACTACGTTTTAGGAAAATCTTTTAACAGACATGCTTCATTAAGCACAATTTAGTCACCTTGTAAAGCCAACTGGAAAACCATAAACAACCTATTTAATGGAATCAAAATATATGAAACTACAATTGAAACACTAGAGGTGTGCCAATTTCAACCAGCTTAAGATTTTCAAGCAAACACTATCAAGGAAAATGAAGAAAAAGAGTTTCATTAAGCTTCTGACATTATATGATTCAACAAGAGGAAGAGGAAATCTTAACTTGCAAATCAAAAGGTTTTGGCTATTAATAATGACAGGCTTAAATTGACTTCATGCATCTAACTAATGAAATCTTCAGAGCATTTTGAATAAGCAACATATAGTTTTGTATAAAGGCAATGGCTGCAAGCGAGAACTTTGATCTCTCCCTTTCTTCCTTATGTGTCAAATATCTTTAGCAACACATAATGTGTTTTGTTCTCGTAAGTAGCAATGAACAAGAATAATTAAAAGCATAAGGAATAATAAGAATTGACAACCAGAAAGCTCATAGAGCTATAACTGAATAATAGTTTTGTCAGGAGTAAACAACATATTTGGTTTAGAAGCCAAAAAGATGAATATCCAAAAGATATCCATGATAAAAAATTTCATGAAGTTCACACTCTCAATAACGCTGATCAATTAAAAGTACAGACGTCCTAGGCTATGAACCATACCTTGAAATATAACAATCAAGAAGAACAGAACTGTAATCACCATTGCTAATATATTTATCTTCGAAGATGATCCACTCTCCTTTTTAATTTTATTCAATGCCTTAATTCTTTTGGTCCTTCTACGCTTCCACATAGCAACCTCAGATATTTCCTTGACAAAATTAACATCAGAGGCATGCAGTGATGGTCCCTTCGGGGGTCTAGGTGGTTTGGGAGGCTTTGGCTTCCTTGTCTTCTCGATATCCATTTTGTTGTCTCCTAAATTTTTTACCTCTTGGCTGACTTTGTTTGACCAAATTTCTGTACACTTAACAGATAGCTCACCAGCACTTGACATCTTGTTACAGTAATTTGAACCATCTTGGTTTCTTACAGATCCATCGCACAATTGAACTCCACGAAACCCACTCTCTGCTTTATACAACTCTTTATTAGAAACTTCACCAGTCAGATCATGATTATAACTGCCATCTTCATCACTAGTTGTTCCTCCACACTCCAAATCTAACTCAAAATCACTTTCCCTTGACTGTATATGATCCATAGCTAACTCAAAGAGTTTGTTGTTTAACTTTCTCCAATACCTTTAGCTGATAACAAAAACATAAATTGGAAATGAAGTTACTAAAAAGCTAAGCCATTGTACAACAAATTTGTTTGTGTTTGGCCGCATCAAAAATACTTGCAGCCATTCACCAACTAAAGACAAAGGAAAAGCTTATCTTTTTTTATCATAAAACAAACTACATGGGCTCAAGACACCAAAACATTCAAATGAACACTTCCTTCTGTTCCACTACAAATATACGTACTTGAGCCAAAAAGGCTATTATAAAGTTAGATCTTGGGTCTAACTCACACTCCAAAAACTAGCTAGCTCAAAGAAAGGAGGATTGCCCAAGCTTTATAAAGAGTCCACCCATCTCATTAACCACCAATATGAGACTTTTTTCATTCTTCATCAGCTATCCAGTTTTAGACTAATAAACAACATTATCCTACAACCTAAAAACGATAACACATTTTCTCTCATTCGACAAACTTCAAATGGATCTTGGAGAAACATCATCATCAAGCACTCAATATTTGTTGCTTTATAAAAGCACAACACACAAAAAACACATATATACAACAACATAACAAGTATAATTACACAAATGTACACGATACTTCTCCCTGTCTAAGCAAGTAGAGAGGTTGTTTAATTTCCGACAGAACCTCAACCCCAAGGAAAGCACAAACACCCATATATCTCACAGTACATATTAATAGTAGTAATTAATTTAAAAATTACCAAAGCCAAGACAATCTCAAACACATGGAAGATTCGTTTCACCAACACAGACTCTAGACATGGAAAATGACAAATCAAAAATAGTGAAAACCACAGTGGTCCCATTGCAACTAGGAATAATGCAATTTATACAAAGAATGGATAGTATAAATACACTCATTTCCTTTTAATCCAAACAACAGGAAAGTAGTTGATCACAATACCTAATAGAATTCTCAATTTGAAATTATTTCATTTCAAATAATCCAAAGAACTTAAATCCATTGTTCCACATTTCTTTTTTAGAAGAAGGTCTAAAAATTATATGAATAACAAATAGATCAAACAGAGAAGATTGGTTTATACATACATGGAAGGCGACAACATGGGGAGGGTTCGGGCATGGAAAAGATTTCATGGCGAAAAGGAACGGAACGAGGTCGTTTTGGAAGGGAAAAAGGAGACCTTTGTAATGGTCAAAGGAACATTCCCAACACATGTAGATAATGTTAAACAGCATAGGCATTTCTATGTGCGGTCTGTGGGACCCTTACGCCGGTCTTCATAGTATTTGTCTTGGTCCGAATTTTAGGATCGGGAGAATACACAAACATGACCCTGAATTTGGTATACTTTTTTAAATTGGACCTTAAACTTTGATAGTGCACAAATATGACCCTCAACTTGGCAATTTCTGAACA
>JAOTQR010000001.1:30407358-30421123 GCA_025774065.1 Solanum ossicruentum | reverse complement strand
ACTGAAAATGATCATGTTTGAACTTAAAAGTCCACAGAACATGGTCCCAAAATTCATAATAAAGCTTTCAGAAGAAAACTGATCTTAAAATGCCACTCCAGCAAATATTTGCATGTATGTCACTCCTATCCTTGTGAATATCTTGCTAACAGAGCTCACTCAAACTCTTATTGTTATCACTAAAAAGGAGAGATTTTTGAAACTACGCAGGCAGTTCAAAAGAAGAAACATATCCATGGGGTTTTGGAATGTGAACACGCTGAAAGATTTACAGAGCAAAAAGCATTCAGTTTGTTCCAGGCTTTGATTTATCAGTGAAAGATCTGGTTCTCAGTTGATTCTCCCTCGCTCTAGATTAACATACGGACCTTTTTTTAAAATAACAAAAAGGAAATTATATTCTTCAAAAAGGCTTGGGAACTACTTTAGAAGTAAAAGCACCTCAAAAGAAAGTGTGATAGAGAGATGATGCTAGTGAGCATCATAGCATTCAATAATCAATCAATCGACTATCCTTCAATCTCATATAAACAACTAGCAAAAGTTAATCAGCATTTTGCTGAAACTCCAATTGACCTAACATACAGGCAGATGCAAACACATGTTACCTTGAGCCATTCAGATTTCTCTCATAACCATTCCCACTGAAAGCTCTTGTAATTCCATCTGATGTCTTGTGCTCCCAGATCTGATGCTGACCGGCCATTGCGATGTAGACAATTTCATTCTCAGGTTCAAAGCAGACATCCCAGGGAGAGTTGAGAAGCTGAAAATATGACCAAGCAATGTTCAGTTCCAGATAAAGAAGGATGATTCATCAGACTATATTTGAAATTGATCTAAGAGAGAGAGAAGATTAAAGCGCGAAACTATATATGCATTAAGCTAGAGCTAACTGAACCAGTTTGTGACCATGTAAAATATTTAATTTGATCCAATCTTGCCTGTGCAGTTCCAGTTCCTCCTCCTTCATAATCAGAACCTTTTGTTCCATTTCCGGCAAGGGTCCGCACTGTCTCATTCACAAAGTCAATGACCCTATAGTAATAGAACTCAATAGATCAAATTAAAAACTTCAATAATTATCCAGGCAAAGAAAAGTATAAGCACATCATGCCCACCTAAAAGGAAAAATGAAGGAACAGCTTTCATCTGTCAAAAATACAAATATAGGGAAACACAACATCCAACCATATGTTGTTAATGCTGGGAAATGAGAAGTTAAAAAGGATTTGAAGGATTTACAAACAGTAAATACCCTGATAAAGGCTTGAAAAACTACAAGTTGGTGTTATCTCAAGAGTGAGAAAACATCAGTGAAGGATTGTGCTCTTCTTTGAGAATATAATATTATGAGTAAGAAGTTGATTGGTGAAGGTTAACACTCTGTTTTAAGAAAAGTGGACATTATTTTCCAAATGGAAAGTTGGAAACTAAAATGATTCATTCAGAGGGAATATTTGGCAGCATTAACTGTCAGGTTAACCGATTAGACCACAGAATGACATTAGTATTTAGATTGACAATACAGAGGACAGGAAAGGAAAATGTATATATGACTGATTGTTATTTGTACAGAACTAGACTAGCAGAGTGAACTGAGGAAATTTATCAGCATAATTTGGCATCATATTATCCAGTGGGCGAGATACTAATTTGAGGATTAGTATTACATCAGATTTGGTTCTAAAAGACTACTTTACCTCCAAATCTAAAAGTAAAAGGCAAACATTTGCCTTAGTATTCCGCCATCCTCAAACCAATCCAGTTTCTCCTTCTCCCTCCCTTTCCCACCCATGGTGGAACAGATATCTACTCATTTTCTTTTCCCATCCATGGTGGCTTTTGGTTTCTTATGGTGGAATTAATATCTTATGGTTTCTTTGTTTCCCCGACTTTCTTTTCGACAAGCTTTTTGAGTATCTTCATTTCTAAAAGTTTTTTCTTACTGTTTAAACTGTATGAACCAACTTGAGAAAGCATAGAGCTATTTAAGTTCTCCTCTTAATCTACTATCTATTTCCCTAATTTCTTTGCCAGGAAAAGATGTGCTGACCTGTTAAAAAAAGTCATAATCAATTCACGCTTTGATTTGACCTCGTGAAAAACGCAACCAGTTCTAGAGATGCCGCATATGAAGATTTCATTAATGTGTAGAATGAGTGATTGTAGCTAATACATGAATACTGGACCTGTTTGCCTAACGATTTTCAAAATAAACTTCAGACGTAGTGAAGCCATTATTACCGCCTAAGTGATCTCTCTTTTCTGGTCAACTGCAGATAGATTAGTCAAAACCAAACTAAAATTAAAGAGACATCAACATGAGAAGTTATAAATTTTGAAATATCAACATGTTATCTTGAGTTCAGGAACACTGATTCCAACTAAAAGAAATTGACAGACGATATTGTGTGAGAAATTTTATTTTGTAAGCTCAAAAATATTTGTCCTAAACTAAAGAATGACAATCCATCATGAGTATCAAAAATTCAAATGAATCAAAAAGTCAAATTTAGCCATGACAATCAAACTAGGAGTAGCTTTCAACAACTACTTTACCATCTTGTGCCATATTTGCAACAAATAAAATATGCAACTCAAGCTAACTAAGGATCTCCGTGTATCGTCAAACTACTTAATGTAATCTGAGGAGATACCACTACAGCACAAAAAATTCCCATTTAAGAAAGATAAAGCACATCACAAAATCCAACAAAAGTGCAGCTTTTCTGTTTTTTAATCACAGAAATGCAAAACTTTTAAATGGAAAACAAATATATTTGAGATTAAATAATATACCCTTTCGCCAATCCAAGTCCTCCTTCCACCCCCCAACCCCAACCCCGGCAATAATCAGTATTTATAAAGCCACAAAGTTCAACTTTATCCTCCTCAGCTTCTCAAAGATGGAGGCACAAGCATCTATTCCGAGGAAAATAGGCGTGGAAATGGCGAATGCAGAAAATAAACAATAGATGATACGGTCATTTAAATATCAGAAGCAATAACATGTATGTCTTGTCCAATAACTAGCATGCCTATTCTGCCAGTACCTTAAAGCATGGTTTTCAGTATCTGCCACATACAAGAGGTTCTTCTTCGCATTGTAAGCCAAACCCTGAAGATACAGTAAGAACTAAGATTTGAGATTACTTCTGCAAATGGGAAAATTGCAAAATTACAACAGTTACCTGAGGACGATTGAATGTGGCATCGTCAAAGTTACCGTCACGAAGACCCTCTGCTCCTGTGCTTCCAACTTGGACTAAAAAGTTTCCTTCTAGATCAGTTACTACCTGTCCACGTGTGAAAATTTTCCAGGATTAGTAATTCTACCATTCACCTCATAAAAGAGAAAGAAGACTAACAATAATAAGATCTAGGGGTAATAAAGGTCAAGCAGGAAGGATCAGAAGTCCAGAACAGATATGATACTAGCAAATCCCAGTTACTCAGATAGTGTGGTACATGCGAAAAAGATCTGGTTGTGGGGAAAAGTAACAGAAGAGAAATCATTGCCACATTCTTGAAACAGAATGTAACAGAATGAAAAAATTCAGAAGAGAGCAAAGAAACAGAATGTATCTAGAAGGTAGCATAATTTCCTAATTCCTACACACCTTTTGAGTCCCCCACAAAGAAGGAACAGCGCTCTGTCAGAAAATCAAAGTAAAAGAAACAAAATGTACATCTCTTATGCGCATAACTTGCCAGCCCTAACGGCTTCCAATCTTAGTTCTTTGTTCTTCCATCATCAGAATTGGATAAAAAGGAGACCTAACAGCCTCTCAAACTTATTCTTAATATACCACCCCTGCCAATCATCATTAGCAGGAAAGACTTTTCATAAGATACTCTAATTTCTTCTCCAAATTACCATTACTATTGACTGCATTAGAACATGAATGAATGATCACGCTTTGACACTTTAGTGATATTATCCCTTGCCTTCTGATAAAATGTATATCTTTGCTAGCACTAGCCTTTCATCATACTTTCCTCTTGCAAATATTAGAAAATGAATGATCATGCTTTGACACAACTCTTGGTGATATCAATATATTAGCTTTAAAACGAACCTTTATTCTTTAAATTTTCATTTCCAACAGTAAACAGGTACTTGGAACTCCTGCAACCTCAGTATCGGGAATACATTTACTTTCACAGGTAGGAATACCTCCATTTATTGATAATCAACAGTGCAAACTTTAATATCAAACTTCAGGAAAAACAGAAAACCTCAAAAAGAGTTTTGAAAAAACTAGATGCTACAGACACCAACCACTTGCTGCAGTTCATGCATTCAAAAATTCTCAAACCAATACAATAATCATACAGAGAGAACACAGAAAGGAGAGAGAAGAAGAACCTACTATTCGGTTGTGATTGCTGTCTGAAATAAATAGCCGGTTGTTGAGAACATCAACTGCCAGCTTACCAGGGAACTTTAAAGGAGATGTTAACAAGCGAGGATCATTATCTTTCTCCAAGCGCAAGGGTATGGGTTTGTTATCCAAGAGCTTCTTCTTACCATAGAACAGAAGAGCAGCCTCGACTAAATAATCAAGATCCTACAAGCCAAAGCAGAAGACATCCAAATGACTGCTAATTCTTGTCAAAAATGACAACTGCCACAGATCATTTTGATTAGAAAGGGATATCCGAGAGGCAGAAGAAACTGTGTTACGAATTATCTCATTTGAAAGAATTTCATGCCATAAGATAGCTAGAAAAGATGGACAAATGGAGAAACTCCAATATGTAGCTGCCTTGAGAAATTCTTTTATGAAGCTGCATTAGGTAACAGCAGGAGCTTAGACGTTTCTATATTTTCACTGAAGAAAAGAGAGGGAGAGAATAAAAACAGAAAACAAAATAGAGAAGTTCCAATATAATGGAAAAGGTGACCTAGTTTCAGTTCCATAAAATATCAAATCCTTCCTAGCCTAGGTTACATAAAACTAATATTAGAAAACATATTTTTAAAATTCAGATGATAGAGAAATGCCAATCTGTTCCACTCAATTTGGAGTACATTTGCAGTAGATTCTTTCTTCTTCTTCCACTTTCCAATTAATGCGTTTACATCCGAAAGTAATTGTTTTGCTTTTTTATATCAATGGATGATCAAAGAAAGTTGTGGATAAACTTTCCGTTATACATGGAAAGGAAAGGGAAAATAATGAATATTCTAGTTTCATTCATCTATTTTGGTACATACTACAAGAAGGTCTTACTCAAAATAAAAGTGGATTCATGAAAGTCTTAACATGCGCAAGACAGAAGGGATACGTGCATCTCTAGTATCCTTTAACTTAGTACTGTACGAAGGTCTGAGACTTTTTTGAGAGAGTATGAAATTGTGACACTTTATAATGGCTTCTGCAAGTACAGGTATGAACTTCACATTTCCATATGTAAAGAAGTTGAGGAATAGCATATTTGATTAAAACAGTATTGAACAGTGACATACAGAGTTCTGAAAAGCTATTATCTATAGGCAATTTTCTTTATTTGGTTAGCCAGCAGTGTAGTTCTCAAGAAATTTTCAGCATTATTTGCCAGTTCACACTTCAAAAAGTATGGTATTCATAACTCATTTATGTGTTATTTATGAGTATTGACTAAGCATCATAATTAAACTGTTTCAAACATTTTAATAATCTTAGATATTGAAATAGAATTTTATTTAATCCTAAACTAATTTCATGGAATACCTGACATCTCCCACCAGATAACTCTATCTACCAAGGCAAGGAAAGATGAGAAGAAATCACCTAGTGTTTTGTCTTTATTGGAACTTGAACTTGATACCTCATGATTCTTAACCCACTTCATTGACCACTTGGGCCACACCCTTGAGTGCTAGAATGTTGCCAAATTTTAAGATATCCGAAACCAAAAAGTTCAATAATTTGCAACAAAGACTTAAGACAAAGGGAATGTATAGCTAAGATCAGATTAAAATACTGAGGGTTTTCAACGCGTGTTAAAACATACTTCAGTAAATAAAAGTGTGTTTCTCTAACATCTTAAACTTTTAGATGAAAGGTCACATAGTTCAACATAGTATCAGAGCAGGCAGATGTCCTTGTTTCAACTCTCATTGCTACCCGTTATTAAAAGAAAAATCCCACCTGTTTGGCCACTAAAAAACAGTCAGGTCCGCACGGAAGGGGGCATTTTCAGGACATATCAAGTAAATAAAATATATTTTCCCTAACAACTTAAACTTTTAGATAAGTTGGTCACACAATTCAAAGAGAATGAAATATGACATTCTCTCAAAAGGTTTCTTTGATAATGCACTTTGAGATGCGTTCAAGAATTGAATGCATTACAGCAATTGTCAAGTGAACGAATGTGCCTGTTAGATAATTCCTGTATATATACTACTATGCATTTAACATCAACAGAAAAAGGAAATCTGTTAAAAAAAAAAAAAAACCTTTCTATGACCTTCGCCAGCTATTTGTGCCAAGAGCTTGCCATTTGGCCCAACAAGAACAAATGTTGGCCATGAATTGACACCTAATTCCCGCCATAAATTCATTTCTCCATCATTGACAACCTGATCATTCAATAGAGGTTAAAGAAGGGAAGAAGGAGAGACACACCCAATGTAAAGTTAAAGCTGATATTTTGAAAAGATAACAATGCCAAATTTCAAGTTACCCTATTCACCAGCATCTCAGATCTGAATAGTACACTTCAGCAATACACAAGGGCTTCAATTGGAAAAAGAATGACATACATCGTCGGAAAATTTTTTATCATTAGCAGTGAATTAGTAAGTAATCCCTTCTGTTACATTTGGATTGGAAAAGGAGGGAAGGGTGTGGGAGAGGTTGCCAAGATAGTTAATGATTGGAATGTCAATTTTAACATAGCCAAAGTATGGTGTAGATAGCAGCAGAGGTTCTACCTTAATCTACCAAAAGAAGTAATATATCACCTAATATGGATGCTCTAAATTCATTCATTTCTTGGGGATCTAATAGATTCAAGACTAAGCAGATAGATTGTGCTAAAGAACCATCCAACATTCAAATCAGTAATAGTTCAGTGCTAAAGAATCATTCAACATTAAAATCAGTAATAGTTCAGCTCTTGAATAAGGACTTACTGGATGAGTGATTCCATAGCGTAATACAGCACTACGAATGGCTTCAAGGTCCTTCTCATTGTCAAACTTAGCTGAATGCACCCCCACAACCACAAACTGCAAAACTAATGTTTGATGAATTAGCTGCTACTATGATTAGAAGTGTGTTTGACCTTTCATATGCAACTGTGGATATAAGTACTAACTGATAGCAAATACTCCTCCTGTTTGTTGGATAAGCATATTAGCTTCCTCATAAAAAGCCTAGAAGTGAATATAGGTCAAACTTTCCTCACTCTTTCATTCTCTTTTTTACCATTCCAAAGAAAATATCAAAAAAGGTTGCAGAGTACGATATATGAAAAGTTGAACTTGTGACTATGTTCCTTCATCAGCTCAGAACCAGTATACAGATCTTATTATAAAAGCGAGAAAAGTTCATGAGCAGTACAGTTATCCTTTTGGTTATTTCACGTGTATGAGACCAAGGGCGGATCTTGGGGGGGGGGGGCAGGTAGGTGTTTGACTGAACCCCCTCGGCAAAATATATACTATATAAGGTTTTTTTTAAAATTTTATGTACATACGCAGATTTTGAATCCCCTGGACACAATACTAGAATTCACCTTGAGTTTCCAAGTTCAGATCCCAAGCACTAATTTTTTATTTGAGGTGACACTATATTGCTTTGATCTATCAGTATTAACTCAGAAAGTTTACAGATTAGCCCAATTGAAAGCTAGATCTCATGAAATTTGTTTCTACTTTAACAGCATTTGCAATCTGCAAAACTCATTTCATGCCTATTCTTCCGTAAAAATTGCTCAAAACCAAGAGTTTGAAGATGTTATAGATATTGGATATACAGTGGATTTTATAGAATAAACTAATAGATTGCTGTCTGGATTTCAGAGTAATCTAAAGCCTAACTAAAAAGACAAATTATTTATAGCATTTACCGCACAGAAAAGAATATAACAGATTTGATCAACGCTGCAATCTAGACAACCTTTGATCGGTATCCTAAAAGTGCTGCTTGATCAAAATTTCCTTCTTGATGAATTTTGAGCAAAATTTAAACCACCAAAGTCACCCTAACATGACCTAGCCATGACTTTTTTAACTTCACTTTCCCTTCTCTCCTGAAAATTTTACTGCTGCAATGGAGCACCTCTATCTAGTGAGAATAGTTCCTACAGGAACTATAGCATGCATGAGCATGTGAACCCTTCTGCCAGAATTAGTAGAATTATTGATTGGGATAATTATGAGAATTTTCAGGATAGTTATAACTATGAGAGTGACAGATTATCATTTCATGAGACAATTAAGCTGAATTGCAACCCTAAAGGATGAAAGACAATCTTACAGGCATATCTTTATATTTATTTTCTAGAAACTCCACATCTGGCAATACATGCATACAGTTAATGCAGCAGTAAGTCCAGAAGTCCAAAAGAACAACTTTTCCTATCAAATCCTGCACAAACATACAAATATTTAGTGCATAATAATAGCAGTACTATTCATCCAGAACTCCTCCATTTTCTAGAATGTGCAACTTAGAAACATACCTCCAAGAAACAATAAGATTAAAAGTACTATTCAGCAAAACAGAAATTTTTCAGATTCATAGATGGTATAGGTATTCATGGTTGTCTCGCATCTGCTTAAGCCTTGATAGGCAGAGTTACCTAATATTTGTGTGGTGGGAGGTAGCATATTCCCAGTGGAATAGTCGAGCTGCGCCACAAGCTGGCCCGAATATTTTTGCAACCAATATTTTTGTCACTAAAAGCTTTTTGCAACCCATATCTTTGTCTAAAGATTCTTAACATTTTTCAAAAGGATAGTTTGGAAATCTGTTACAATAGAAAAATATATTATGAAACAACATAATATTATAATTGGCAGAAATTCCTCTCCAAGTTTCAAGAATTTTACATACATATATAGTCAATAGAGAACTTCAATTAGATAGCAGTAGATAACCAAAAGTTTCCAAAAGAATATTTGCATGAAGACTAGAGAACAGAAAAAAGAACATAAATATGCACATATACGAAAATAAGCTAAAAGAAATAGAAAAAAAGTTGCCAGAAGAAGCAGAATTGAAATATGAAATTATGTACTTACCCTGCCTAGCTGAAGGGGGGCTGTGTTCAGCCAATCAAGTTTAGATGGGAACTCGGGCACAATAGCCGTAGATTTCCTACCAAAATCCAGAATGTTAAACATGATAAGGCAAGTTCCAAATGAGGAATCCAAGAACAATTAAAGAGAACTATATCAAGATCTAATGACTCAAAAGATGCCAGAAAGCATGCAACAATAACATACCCAGTGAATCCCAAAAGTACGGTCAGGGGAGGGTAGAGCGTACGCAGACCTTACCACTACCTCATGAAGATAGAGAAGTTGTTCTTGAAAGACCCTCAGCTCAAGTGAAAGCATGCAACATAACTGATACTAATTTCATAATTTATGGAAAACTACAACCTTCTACATTTATAAGGTAGAAAAAGGTTGAATCAAATTTACATGTTTAAAAAGACTCAAAAACTTATGTTACCTGGTGTCCACATCAGAAATATAGTCTACAAACTGTTGAATCCTCTGTGAACTGGATGCATCTGCAGTGCCAATAGACAAATAAAAAATAATCTACTTCCATTATCTCAAATATAGCCAAAAACAAAAATAGAAGAAGAAGAAGAAGCCACATTGGCAATGAGCCAAAAAAGAAAGAGAAAAGAATAATGTCATCAAGGGAAGTTTTCTACAAGAAGAAGAATGGAACAACGAACATGAAGAAAAGATAAAATACTTCAATGTAAGAGAGGTAGACCTTTTTTTTCAAAAGGAAGACTGTCTGTGCCAAATAACGAGTTCCAGATAGCTTTTGGAGATGCATACTGCATTGCCTGCATAGAAACAGTAGAGCTTGCAAAGATGAACACCAAATCAGTTTTTAAAAAAAATAAATTAAAAGGATGCCTTTTGTTTTCTTTCTCCTACACTCTGCTTTCTTAAATTCTATACCTTCCAGTTTGTAATAGTGAAGAGGAGACAGGATGCAGCAATTCCTAAACTTCCATATCTTACAACATTTCTTCTGGTAACCTGCACCCTGTCCATAAATTATTTCTGCAACTTCACAACAACATTACACCAATTACCAAATGCCCTAAATGGCCATCTCATCAAGGCATATGGACCCTTTTAAAGGAAAAGAATATTCCAGTTTGCAAATGGGAGAATTTCATTTGTACAAGTATTATTCATGTCACTCTAGCAGATTTCAAATTTTCTTCCTACATGCAGCAAAACGAAGCATGTAACTCAGTGTTAATATATCATGCCATAAAGTAGATCGATAAGGATGTAAGTCACCAGTATGCATTGTTCTTAGCAATTCAACTTAATCCAGGTAAAGTTTAAGAAAAGAATTTAAGATGGACAAAGAGGGAAAGTGATATGCAGTACTTATCTATAGTAGTTATTTATAGGCAGCAGTTATCTACAGCAGTAAATGTTTCTATGTGTTAAGGAGTTGTCTATCTTCGTTTCTTTGTTTTAAATAGGATAAAATATATAAGCAGTACTTATCTATAGTAGTTATTTATAGGCAGGAGTTATCTATAGCAGAAACTGTTTCTATGTGTTGAGGAGTTATCCTTATGTTTAGTGTAAATATGTGTATTTAGGAGAATTCTGTAAGAAGAAAAGCATCATCATTTTCTTTGTATCTGGAGATTTGTCCACTCTATACGAACATAGTTATTAGTTAATGCAGTGTTTAAGATTCCTAAACTTTATTTAACCAGTAAAGTTTCATTTTCATCTCATTTCAACTTAGGTTCTATCAGAAAGACAAAAGAAGAGAAAAAAGATGGCTCTATGAATGCATACAGAAATTTGAGGAATTAGATATCAAAAGTGGACATGATAATGCAGATGATCTAATTTAGATGATCAAGATATTGAATCGCTCTTACCCTCCAATTGAAGATACGGCACCACTGGTTGGATAATTATCCAGCTCTGTGATACTAACTGTCATATTGGATTCAGGAGAAGAGAGAGCTAGATCATTAATGGATTGAGATTCCTGCACCATCACATCTGCATTGTTTGTCATCGTTAGATTCATTTTATAGAAAAAGAGCCACTATTAGCCACAGATGATATGCTAGATGAACACTAGAGCCAGCAGCTTTCCATCAACTAAGTAAAAGACAATAGTTAGCAGCTAAATCATACAGCTTAAGGGCGCAGAGAACAGGAAATCCTTCAACAAATTATAGTGTCATTACAAAAAAGAGCTTACTCGCAAATTTTTTCATAAATAACACAAAAGAGCTTCAGTACTCTACATTTGTCAATGGTACACGAAAAGTGCAGTTCTTAACATGGTGGTGAACTACATACTATGGCTACCAGAGCCACCATCGAGGATATCTTCAAGTGAAATATCGCTTATGTCCTTTCTGATGAGTGATGGCTCAGCTGATTTTAGAACATCCTCTGATAGAGTTGTCGTCACAGCTATACATCTGCAAGTAAGTTAACATACTTAAGAATGTCGAAAAAATGGTCAAATTCATAACCAAAACCAGAGGCAAAGAGGTACATTAAAATTTGATGATGATGATACAGCTTACTGATTCAGTTGACAGATGCGACAAACAAAGAAAAGTTCAAGTAGGGTTGGTAATACCAACAACTTTGAACAAGTGTACTTAGTACAACTATACAAAGAAAAAGAAAAGGCACTCAATTGCAAATACCTCATATTCGCAGCTTTGGCAGCTTGTACTCCAGCTAATGCATCTTCAATCACAATACACTGTCAACATAGGATTATGATTATGCCTATCAAGGTCTACAAACAGAACACTTAACACTTCAAAACTTCATCATCCTCGTACAGTGAACCTTCCGCAATTCATAATGCACCCCATTATTATATATCCATATTTAGAAAAACTCTTCTCACTGACAGAATGCGAATTGAGCATCTCTTTTCTGTTCAGAAATTCAGTATTCAACATACAAGTTACTAACATATTTATCAAGTTTTTAGTATCTTCTTTGCTTAAAATTTTTTATCCAGCTAGCTTCACCTGATTATTACAGTCATTTATGGAAAATAATGTAGGGAAACCTCACTTAGAAGTACTGTGAATGTAGACATCCCATAATACCCACAGCTAAGTGTCCAGAAAAAGAAATAATTGTGATGGGTGGTAGCAAAGCAGCATTGCACATCCTGGAAACTACCTCACTAATGGGAACATCAAGAATCCGTGATGCAGCTAAGAAAATATCAGGAGCAGGCTTCAAATTTTCAAAGGCATCAGCAGATACAATTGCATCAAACCTGTCAAATTGAAGAAAAAGGATATGAGGTCAAACATAAGTAGTAAAAAGATGACTAAAGACAACAGAAGGGAATTTTCAATTATTTCACTGCAAACCTGCGATTTTCATCCGAGTTGTACAATTTCACTTGTATAACCACACTTAAGTACTACGTCCTTGCAAACTACATTATCAACCAACTCATAGTGTGTGTATGTGTGTGTGTTTGCATGTATACCGTGAAGAAATGGACCTTGAACGTACACAACCACAAAAGTTATGTAAGGACCCAGAATTTCCAAGATTATGTATGTCGTTTAAGGCTGTCATGGGCCCCTATGACAAGCCAAGTTCAAAAGGATTTCCGTTGGCTAAGTTTGACACAAGTACCGGTAGAAGGGTCAACTTTAAACAAGCATATCTTTTAGCACATTTGGAACTGGGTGGCTACGACATATCAAATGAAACCCCTTTGAGTTAGCTTTCCAACGCACTTGATTTCACCTCATTTTGAGTTTGGATGAAGGAGTTATGACCGTTTTCGTGAGACCCTCCCATGCAGTGAAGCCCCACGGGCACCTATACGGCCAGTGGTGGCTTGTACGGGTCGTGTGAGGCTGGGAAAAGCCATTTTTGTCCTAAGGCATGGACCACGACAAGTGGCACAGGTCGTGTGGCTTGCCACTAGTCGTGGGGTGAGGGGTGAAGGTGAGCAAGAGGCCTAAAGTGCATTTGGGGGAGTTTTTTTGCCAAGTGTTAAGCCACGCCCCCTCACCACTACCCGTGGCATGGGGCACGACCCATGACCCTTGGCGTGGAGCCTGGGCAACACTTTCCTGCACCAAGTATGGTGCCACGAGCCCTCCACACGGGCCGTGAAGCTCCACACGACCCGTGGAGGCCTCCATGGTCGCGACGAAGACGTCTTTTTCCAATCGATTTTCAACTTCAATTTTTAAACTAAGTACCTTGTCACAGGCACCCCACACGACCCGTGGAGTGCCACACGACCTATGGGACCTTCCATGGGGCAACACTTTGCCAAATTTTCCATCCGTTTACTAATGGCATTTTCATAAATGCTAATTATTCTAATGACCCTTTTTGACTTCCTAAGCTACCTTAACCTTCCTAAAAGACCTAAACAATGTTTCAAAGGATAAAAACTAACTACTTTCATCAAAATCACACTCCCAAATCCTCTCAAGAGCCTCCTTTAAGCTCCAATTCAATTTCAAGGAAACCCAAGAACAAGTTTGGATTCCAAGACCCACTTCCAAGCTTCCATTCTTC
>JAOTQR010000001.1:30393785-30407258 GCA_025774065.1 Solanum ossicruentum | reverse complement strand
GAGCATTTTGGGTGCTTGCACCATTTTGTATATGAATGGGCTATTCCTATGCATGAGTATAAAGACTATGAAATTATTTTTGGCCTTTAAGCCTAAGAATGCATTGAGATGGTTTCGGAAATGATTTACGTCGTTTAAGTATGTATACATATGTATACATATATTTATTCTTGTGGGATGACGACTTAGCACCGATGGATTGGGGGCGTCAGGGCTTCCCCAAGGGCCCTCTCCCTTTCCTTGAACTATGTGCTAGCATAGATTTCCGATCCGAAGAGGGAGTTTTCCCGTAAGGAGAAGGAATGATTTGAATTGTGATTTGTGAAAATCCTATCCAAAGAGGGAATTGTCCCGTAAGGAAGGTTACCTCATACGAAGAGTGAGTTGTCCCGTAAGGTGAAGTATGGTCTACCCTTGGCAAGTGGATCACCTCTTTATCGATGAGGGGATTTCACCGGGATTCCAAGTAATAGCCCGCTTGGTCTTACTTATGTCGGTTGAGGTCACATCCCCAATATATATAAGCGCATCATTTGCATTTCATGCATCGTGACTTTCATAACATCTCGTATATTACATTCTTCAATATTGAACTCTTTCTATATTATGTGCCTTGTCATCTAACGTTGATATGCAGGTTTTGGTAAGTTATATGCATTGCACCCCGCACATTTAGTACATTCAAACATACTAATGCATACTCTATGCCTACATGATGTTACCATGTAGGAATTGGAGCCCCTATTGATTCTCCTCGTGGCTAGACGGATTGTTCAAGTTAGCTTTTGGTGAGTCCTCGTGTCCGGGGACAATAACTATCTTCTTTCATGCTTATGTTCAGACTACATCTTATATATTCTGGAATACCTATGACTACGAGGGTGAGCCCGGTTGTTGTCTTGGCCCCCGCTAAGTTCTATGTCTAGAGGTGTTGTTGGACAAGTTATGTATTACGCTTGAGCTTTGACTCATTTATGTTATTCAAGTGTTTAACTCTTACCTTAGACCCGATTCCCCTTGTTTATGCTTATCTCTTATTGTCATTTTAATTGCTTCCGCGACCAAGGATGTGTAATGATATGATATGAGGCTTGTTTGGGGTTCCTTTGGGTCCCCCATTCGCCGGTCACGTCTAGGCCCTAGGTTCGGGGCGTGACAAGTTAGCTCATAACCGGAGTATTGCCCAAAATCATATAAGGAGACACGCACACACAGAGCCCCCCCCCCTCCTTGGCACACTTCAGGAATAGAAAAACGTAGACATGGAAAACATAACACGGGGGAACAATAACATAACAATAGGGCTCGATGGGTCTAACTTTGCTACCATGTGAAAGAATGGACTGTGGGCCTAAATCAACCCAAAAACTAGCTCATAAGGGGAAGATTGTCAAAGAACATACAAGAAGATCACAACCTTTGGAGTCTGAGATCCTGATTCCATCAGTAATGGATTCGTTATGTCAACAAAATGTTTATGTCTAGCAATTCCTCGGCAGAAGTTATATTGAAAAAGCCAAGTTTCTCGGGAGTAGATATCAGGTAGTTCTCTATAATAAAACATATCTATACTGATAATTTAAATAAATGAAGTTCTTGCTATGTGCTGATTCAGCACAAGTCAATGTTTCTTGAGTGCCAATTATAGAAGGAATGAGAAGCAGCTATTTAACAGCTATAGCGCATTATGTTAACTCACATCGTTATTGGTAAACCTGCTGCAGCCAAGTTTGCATCAACTTTAATCCGGTCAGCACTAGATGCTACGGCAACTTTGAGACCGCTGCTTTTACACTGGTGTACCATATCACCAAACTAATGAAAAGTAACAAAAACAGAAAGAGCAAGAACATATAGTCAAGTAGCATCACAGGTTATACATACCTGAGAGACAAGTTCAAGGGCACCAGGGAAACCTATGCCAGAATTCGGTTTTGCATACTACAAATGATTGTCAGTTTGACAATAAAATAGTCAGTTATGGGTCAGCTACCATGACTAAAAGGAAAGTTTTTGGAGACTAGATATACGTAAATATATGAAATTTCAATCACCTTTAATAAATATATCTCGAAAAACCTCTTCTTTGCGGCCTCGGTATCAAATCCCTCAACACCCTTAGCAGAAGCAACACCACCTAAGAAGTTTGCTTCACCTGATAAATTTTGAGGGTAAAGGAAAATGACGAGGAGAAAAGGTCATAGAGAAAATATGGCAAAGGAACAAGGTGTTACACAATCAAAAATTCATTTCCTAAAGGATAATAACATCAAACTGATTATCACTTGGGGTCGAAAAAAGAGTAACTCGAGATTGAAACATTCAACCCATGTATTTGGATCCAGTGACAATTAACATGATAATCATCAGAAGAACTAGTTTCGTAGACAATAAGGATGATTTTGTGAGTACAAGTGTTTCTATGGAGAAGGGTCCTAATTTAACATAGTAAATGAAAGAATTCACACAAGGCCTCTGGGCTAGCTATTAAGAGCTATTATTTGAAAATAAGCAAATACTAAGAGCTACAACCAGAACCGACACCTATTATTTGAGTGGAAAGAGATGATAACAACAAGAAGAAGACAATAAATGAAACATCAACAGACCCAGTGAAGTGGAAGAGATGATGCTTCACAAAAATCAAATATTCAAATGAGGTGATGAAGACTACCAGTTTCTTACATAACAAAGTTCCCACTGAGGAGACTGGACAGAGATTCTTAATAATTCTTTTCTTTTGTTTTTTCTTATTTTTCAACTTGCTTAATCATTACTTCATCAAATTCACCAGCGTTAGAATGATCAGATAAAACCATAAAAGAGATAATGAGGCAACATGACAGTAGCATTGAACCATAAAAAGAATGGCCATTGGATTAATATATGAATAGAACACTTGGAAGAAAAAAAAGGAATGGGGAAATACAAATAAGTATTAGCAGATTGACAAAGAAACCTTCCCACAAAATTCAAAGAATGCGAATAATCAAGAATTCCCAATAGAGAGAATATCCAAGAAGAAGAAGAAGAATTTACCCATGCCCATGAAAGGCACAAAGTCTTCAACGGTAACTTGAACGCCCATTTCAGAAAAAACATCAACAGCCGCTTGTCTTGAGGGTTCTTCGCTATTGCAAAGCACACCATCCATATCAAACAACACAGCCGACACTTTCCCCCACAGGGTACCCGTCTCAGATACATTCTTGTCTTCCAATTTCTGGGAAGCATTCACCTTTAAACCCGTCTTTCTTGATTCTAACTGCAAGGGTTTTGGAAGAAATTGAAAGGAAAATTTGGATCTTGAGTTGAAAAGCTTGGGTTTTCCATGAGTATGAGTGGGCAGTAGAGAGGGTGTAAGCCTCAACGCCATTCTTTTTTCGCCTTTTGGGTAACGCTTCTACTGGAACCTTTATATACTTGTTATTGGGTGGCGGGGAAGGGAGTTCAGTTTCGGTTCCGTGTGATTGGACTGTTATACCCTTTTATCCGCCTTCAATATGAGTCGGATAATCAAAATTTGAGGTGGTTTTGTCTTTTTATATGTGATGGAAAATATGTGGTTTTTTTATTTATTACGTGTTAATTATATTTATTTTCTATTTTGGACTTTTTGGGAACAATTGTTGGGGATTAGATAGAACATAACTAACTAGATATGGTGCATTGGTTATATTATATTAGAGCCATTTGTAATTACTCAAACAACTATTTTTTTCTATTTTATCCTTAATATTAGTAATTATTTATTTTTTAATAATAATATATTCAGTTCAATTTGTTGCTAAAAGATAGATCAATATCGATTTAAAAAACTTATCAACAAATTATCAAAATTAAACTTTCAGAGTTTTTAAAATATACATAAAAAGCTACAAGATCATGTCCTTAACAACATATTGCGGCAAGTCTTTCTATCAAGTAAAAATTAAATCATAAAATTTATTACTCTCTTCGTTTTTAATTTACTTATCTTAAAATTACAAAGTTTTAAAAGTAGAAAAAAAGAATTTTATGATCTTAAATTGACATGTGTATAATATATATCAAAATATACTTTAGTCTTGTGATGTAAGTACTCACATAGAATATTGAAATTAAAAAATTATCAAAACAAACAAAAAAAACTTTTAAAACATATTAAAGTAATTTTAAAAAAACTTGCTAGCGATAGCATAGCATAAAATTCTATTTGTAATTATAACTATATATACTATTTTTTTAATAAATAAATAAACAACCGCCTGTCCCCCAAAGAAAAAGTAGTACATATATTACATCATAAGTTCGAATTAATGTTGCATTTGGGATCATAATTTAAAATATATATGATTTGAGATCCTGATTTCAAAATCTTCAAAAAGTAAGGATTAAGATTTCAAATTGCGATTTCAATTTTTTTTAAAAAAAAATCTAAAACTTGATTTATGTGTTTAATTTTGTTAAAGAAATTCTAAATTTTTGCACTTAAAACAAAGAAAAGAAACTGTGAAAGACATTGTTTGTACCATGTGACATTCAAACTCGCATTAAGTGTTCGTTTGGCTTTTGAGTTATTTTTATTATTTCACCTTAAAAATAAATACTAAGTATTTATAAGTATTTTTTAATTTTATTCAAATACTTTAAAATTACTTAAAAAGTTTTTCTTTTAAGTTTAAAGCACCTAAAATAAATCGATTCAAACGAGCACTTAATGCCAAACAAAGATCCATACCATTATACATTATCACTTCAAAAGTGTCCTGTTTATGCACAAATCTGCGGAAACTTGCCATAACCAGAAGAGCACATGGACTCTCTTACAAAATTTGCAGGCAGCAAACTGCATTTTTCATGTGCACACCTCTAGAACCTAGAAATGCTGCTTCTTGGCACGCTAGTTTCCAAAGACTAGAAGCTATATACATCTTCAGAACATCATGCTAAGGTTGTAAGATACTTTCAGATATGAAAGCTGTACATATCTTCCAAAAACCCACCAAGGTAGCTGAAACTTTGCATCGATCGACTAGGCAAAATAGCCCCAATCCATCTGAAATATTGGGTTACTTGTCTTACCATTATTCGATATTTGTACCGTCGTCTCAATAAAGGATGCATCAGGGACAATGTTGCTTCCAGAATCAGCTTCTGAAGTCTCATAATCCCCATTATCAATTCCTGATGATGCACCAAAGTTGATCATGCCCAGGGCGGAACCCCTATGCAAGTTTGGATTTTTTCCAGCTCCCTTGCTCTTATGATGTTCATAAGCAGCCATTTCTCGGATATATCTTTCCTTATCCTGCTTACTTGCTTCAATATAAGGCTGCAAAAGTTATAAGAAAGTGATGAACAAGGAAAGAAGCTTCACTTCCCACTTGTTACATGGAGCAATTTAAATTTGTATATATGTTAAAATATATAAGAAAGAAACATGAATGCTTAATTATACATAAGAGTACATAAATGCCAAAATTATGATAAAAGATATTTAGGAGGTGACTCGTTTTATTTTAAATCTACTAGCAACAATATGGAAGTACTTCATTGTACCTCTTTGTCATTTCCAGACAGAGTCCTCCACGAATTAATGGCCATATCTCTGATATTTGTAGAAGCAGAACTCTCCCCAAGTACTTTCTTTAGTCTTTCGTATTCCAACTTGATGTACATCTGATAGGAACTCCTCCTCCTTATTGGAGCACCAGGGTCTTTCTTCAGATACTTGTTGGTTGATGACCTCTGAGATTTTTGCTCTGGTGTCTCTCGCCCTACAGAAAGAAAAACTTATGATCAATTTGAGTCTTGACCTAAGAAAATATGAAGTTGCCTGGCGTAACTAACTCAAAATTTGAGGTTTAGTTGGAATGCTAGTAACTTTAAGACACTTCAAGGACTAGTATCAACCACGACTCCTCAAAGTAATTGCATGAAGAGAAACTTAGCTCCAAACAAATAGCACAAATCTGAATGGAACAGGCCAGGATAGATACATGTCCTTGAAGGTTATTGATGACTTCTAAATGGAAGAAAATAAAAGCTTCTACGCTGCATTTTTCTTTTCTTATGGAAGAGGTAAGATAACTACCATGTATTGCTGTGCAAAGATTAATTTTGATGCCATGCGTGTCTCGGTTTTCATCTGTTCCTTCTCTCTTTCACCTTCATTTATCTCCTTTTCTGTTTTCTTTTGGCTTAAACATTTCTTCATCCAAGGGAATTCATACATGTCATATACATCAAAATGGAACAAATATTTGGCATTTAAATCATATGCAATCAAAGAGAAGATCAAGATTCATTCAGGAGTAGTTCAATTAAGCTTTTGAAGTGTGAGTTTGCTGCGGGAAGTGTCTTTGTATAACAAGTCTTTCTCTCTCCCTCTTTTTTTTTCTCTTTTTTTTTTTGTTTAGACAAGTCTGGTAGATCAACATTCTTATCGTTACACTATTAGAAATTTACCAATTCCTTGTCACAGTTGGACCACAAAAATAGGAATGACATAAAGCATGAGTATGTTCCGTTGATGGTTTAAAGAGGCTTACTTGAAAAGCGACATTCTGATGAGAAGTTCAGAAGCTTAAAGAACTGTAAGTCTCAGTGATCGTGTAGAACAACAAACCTGTTGAAACTAGGCGACTATCATTCTTGGACTTCCTTTTTTCAACTGGATCATCCTTATCATTAGAGTGCAGAGTTACCACAGGAGATGCCCGATCACTAAATTTCCTCTTCCCTGCAGAGTCATCTAACCTATCTGTAGAACCTTGAGAAAGATTATAATCTTCAAACAAAGAGCACTGATGGAAAACCAGTCACACACAAACTAAGAGATTTATAAGTTCAATTTCTAGTAACCATAGACCTCCACACATTCAACAAGAAAATTACCTTTTACTGGCTCTAGCCTAGCAGCATCAGAAACTTGACTAGGTGGTTGCATGGTTCCTTTTTCTCTACTTCGATAGTAATACAGTTGCTCAAATTGGAGGAGGAGAATTTCATATATCTTCTGAAGTTGAGCCGGAAACATTGTGATATTGCTTTTTGCATGCAATGTACATGCAACTTCACCCCACATAGCATCCTTAGTGACCTAAATATTGCAAATCAAGAACTCATACTGATAATGGGGAAGTCATCTGCATATCCAAATTCAGTACTAGTACAGGAGCTTCATTAATTTACATCATTTTAGAAGCTCTTATGATCGGAGACTCAAATCAGTAGCAGAACCATGATAATTCCTATTTTTCGCCATACCTCTCAGATACACTTCTTTGCTGATTGAAATATGATGCTGTGAAAAAAAAAGAAGAAAAGATCCTTCTAAAAATGATGAGCAAGGAGAACAAAGCTTTTGGTACTCATTTCAGTAGTTTCAATAGGTTGTCTGTCACTCTGTTGTGCCGTTAATCATCTCAGAAACAGCAACTGCTTATCAGATATGAAAAAACTAAGGCACAGAGCAATTAGATTTCAGAAACGAATCTTAGGTGACTAATATTTAAGATAAGGTCTAATCAAAGTGACTATTGAGTATTGACTACAATTGCAGCATATTTGCTCCATCTACCTACTCTTTGTGGATTTTCTCGGCCGTGCAGTTCAGAAGGACGATATCCATCAAGACAGTTTGTGAATTATTTCACTCATTTTTAAGCAAGTTCGTGATTATTTCATAAATGTCTAGGAATAAGTGATGATGTGCGCTTTCATTTAATGTAACTTGGAGGTTATTTTTGAGAAGACATTTCACGAGAAATACACTGAATTGGCTAAAGATTATAACCCTTCCGATATCAAGAAAAATCCAGTTTACCTTTTTTTTCTTTTCTCAGTTGTCATTTTCAAACAGTGAAAAATCCACAATAGAGGAACAGCATTCCAGTCAGACAAATCATGTGAGGGAAATGACATGTTGTTTGGTATTGAGATAAACTACAATTGACAAATTAAGCTGAATCATTGAGCTGGGTGGGGGGAAAATACCTGATTATATCCACCTCTTTTGATGACTTCTTCATAGAAAAGATGCAAATCCAGGGCTGTTTCTCTCAAGTTAAATCTGCATATAGGAATAACCTTCCTTAGGATCAGAAATTTCACTCTCAACCAACTTTCCAGTTTCAATATGCAAGCTAAAAGTCTACTTGAATTGGCTTCATTATTTTTAGTTATTTCCAGCTCTTTTGGAGTGCGTGGCTAAATCAAAAAAGTGCTTTCACATTCTACAATGGATAATGCAAGTGGCAAACAAAGCCTGCTAGTTGCTATAGTTGGTCATTCTAGGAATTTTGACAATAAATTGGATGATGAACATATTGGGAATACACTAAATATGTTGAAAAGGCAAATCATTATTTATTTAGATATTCTGAAGAGAAAATGTAAGAAGCTAGCTCACACTAGACTAAGCCCAGAGGACTCGTTCAGCTTGTTAAGCTTTTCATAGAAGCTATCCCTCCCATCGTAGCAACTCCGTCCGGTTAAATTCTGTATTGTGGAGACATCTCCGGTAACAATCGGTGACGAGAAGCCACATGCATAAGTTCTGGCACCGCAAAACTTGTCTCCGCTGTTGATTTTCTTCTCCATCGTGTCGGTGTTGTTCTCCTCTGCTTCCATGCTGAAACGGCACCTCTAATTCCCAATTCGACTGTTTTTATTTTATGGGGTTCATCACACATCGTCCACGTAATTATGTGGGCCCACTTGCCTGGTCTGACGTGGCAAAGTTTGTGGGACCGGAGAGTGCATGTGTCATGCATGCAAAATCAAGAAGATATCAACCGTTAGCAGTGGGATTCATACAAATCCCAGCCGTCGGTAATTCCACGTGTCTAGTATTCCTTTTGTGATGATAATTTACACTTTTGATTTATTACTCAACGTAACTGAGGAGTGACATGTTGGATGGAGAGCAACATGGGAGGGAGATTGTAAGTTATAACTGGATCAATAATAAAGAATGTCTGTATGTATATCGCAACTTAATATTATTTGTAAATTGTATACAACTTAAACATCCATTTTCATTTCAATATTGTAATATCGGTGGTGTGCATAAATTTGTTACAACCCAATGTTTATAAAATATTTTAAAATGATGAACAATAAATTGTAATTATAAATATAATAAAATAAAAATATAATTTTATTAATAAATAATATGGGTATAAATATGTTATTCTTTGATTTTCTCTTCTAAGATTCTTTTATGATTTGAGGATCGTTACTGTCGTATTTCTCTGGGATAATTTTGATCTCCTTAAATCATCATATTTTGGTCTTTATAAAATATTTGTAATGCCTTTTCAGGAAATATAATAACCTTTATATAGGCATAATTAGATTTACGATAGAATAGTCAAAATTCAAAATACGACTATTTTGTAGAGTCCTTGCAAAATATCTACATCTACCCCAACATCAACTTTTATTATTTTTAATCCTCTATTTATTAAATAATTCAAAAATTATTTGTAAAGACATTATGTTTTAACAATCTAAAAATAATCTTTATTTTCTTAAGAAACACCCCAGATATAGTAGGTATATTTCCCTCCTTTTCAGGCTCTCTTCATGAGAAGCAATTTTGATCATGTTGGATTAACTATACACTTTAACTTTCTAGATGATATATTTTTAAAAACTTACTCAAATTTTTTATATAAGAATGGGTTTTTAAAAAAAATATTAAATGGCAATCGAGCTTTGGTTTCATCAGAGTATATGTATATTCTTATGGTATCAAATATGTAAGAATAATTAAAAAATATGATGTATAAAAATAGGAGGATAGTTGCTTGTTAATAATCTTCTTTTTGAAAAAAGTACACAAAATAGACCAAATTTAGAATTATTTATCCTTAATAGACTCAATCTAAACTATTTACTCTTAATGGACCTATTACTCAAACTATCTACCTTTCTATCCACTTCTTTTTATTTCGTATGATGACGTTGGCATAAATATAATGAAATATACTCTGACCATATATATCATAGGTATTATATAGAATGGGCTCAGTCTTCTCTGATATTCTGATGATATATTGATACCCAATTGGTATATAAGAATTATGTTTTTTTAAAAAAATAAATAAGAAACAAATAAAAAAAATCTTAAACTCTAAATTAGTAAAAAATATATTTGTTATATACTCCGTTGTATATTTATACATATCGATATCACATAGGACTAGAAAATTATTAAAGTTACAAAATTATTTATTAAACTCTAAATTAGTAGAAAATATATTCTTGCGATATTCCATCGATATATTGATATTCTATTGGTATCTTGATATCCTATCGATATCATATAATTTTGAGTTTTTTTTAATAAATAAAATAATTAAGAGAAAATTATTAAAATTACAAACTTATTTATTAAATTTTAAATGAGTAAAAAATATATTCTTTGTGATACTTTATCGGTATATAGATATCATATCAGTATCATATAAGACTGAGTTTAATCATCTATGATATCCTATTAGTATATGTATATCTTATTAGTATATAAGCAGATATTGATATCAGCATGATATCAACACACAGATTTTAATGTAGCAAGATAAAATTTTAATAATATTAAAATATAAAATATAAAAAATATATTAATATAAATAGTTTGCTTTACGAAGGTTTAAACTTTAATTATTTTTTTTTTGGACTTTTTTGGATCACAACGTGAGCTTTATCGAGCCCAATACTATTCAGCCACAGTTGAGGGACCAAATGATCAATTCCCGCAAGGAACAAATACTACTAGCCAGATGTTTCCAAAATTTTTCATCAAGTGGCACATCATTGGAGCAAAAGATAAACACGTCAGCAGCGAAATTCTGGCCTTAAGGCAATCCATTTGTGATTAGTCCGCCTCCCCTTTTTTCCTCTGAAATTTCCATAAATTCCTGTCGAATGACCAAAATCCAAACCCTAGAATCTCGCCGGAGCTGAAGGCTGCATGAGTAGTTACCGAGAAGGAATACAGTGCTTCAAAGCAGTGAAGCAGTTCAATAAACAATGGTGGTCGTCGTTTCTCACTCTCAGCCTTGGTCCGCCTTCCTTACTCTCCGTCAATCTCCTCTTTCGTCGTCGTCTTCCTTTAGAATACGCCCTTGCTTCTCTTCTAGTCAACGGTTAACTCCTCGATTTAACACTCAAAGGTGCTATGCTTTTCATTGTAAATTTTAAGCTGTATGATTTATGGTAATGTATTATAATGATCTGACTGGTTCAATGCATTAGGACAGAACGCCTTCTAGTGGATTTATGTATACATTGGTGTCCTTATGATCTAATTTTCTGTGGATGAACTCACCCGAGTTAAAGCCAAGTTATTATGATTTGTGATGTTGGTTCTTCTATAAAATTTTACCACTCCTATAAAGGAAGCAAGAGCACCTGTGTTACATATTTGCTAATTTCTATAATTCGTGCATAAATATAGTATTTCATGATAAAGCACACTAGGATACTACATTGCTATGTTAATAGGATTCACTATGATGTTTATATGAATCTTGTAAAAAAAGAATGAATGAAATTGGACTTTGCCAGTACATATTGCAGTAAGGCTTAGGTATATAGTGAAATTGTTATTTCTAGAATTGTAAGAGCGGTTCAAACTTGGTATCCCACATTAATAGGAGAGAATGTAAAGTAAGTCTTATTGACGTTCATTCTTATTGTCTTTTGCTATTGTGTGATAAGGGTTATCAATTGGCTCTAAGGGTTAGTTGTTTAATACAGTTTGAGTGACTTCCTTGTCATTGGATTACAGATGATGTTAAAGCTTGTAAAATTGTTTGGTGCATTTTGGTTCGGTGCAATTGAATTGTATAGTAAGAGAGGAGTATGCTTTCGACATTATTGCTGGATGAACTGACTGGCTTCTCTGTTATGTATAGTGACAGGATTGAACAGGATATATTCATTTCATATGATTTTCATAATTTGGCTCTTGTTTCTAATCAGAAAACATATCTTGCTTTGCAATCTGACTTGTTTGCTATTTGGATGGTCCAAAGGAAAAGGCTTAACTCGTGTGTTGTGTGTCCTATAAATAAGTGGACACATGCATGCATATAGTATATATACATCTGCACGCACATATATGTCGGTGCATGTGTTCCCCAACTATCTTGCAGTTGAAGCATAGTTACTGATGTTGCACACAAACACATGTCACCCAGAATTGAAGCGAGCAGTTATCTTAACTTGTGGTGTTATTTGGCAAGTGATATAGTATTATCACTAGAATAAATACTGTATGTTTACTGGCGGGTAGCTTATAGTTGACAATAATGATGTTCAGTTGATTTTACTAGCTCGAAATCTGCTTATGTAGTACTGCAGTCTGCAGAAAATAGCAGTGTGACATGAAAGTAGTTGATTGTAATCTTCATCCAAAAGAATCATGGATTGTCATGCAATTTAACTGTGTTCCCTTCATTACAGGGTTGGAAGTCTCAACACGAGATGTTCCATAAATACTGACGTCGTAACTGACATTGCAACTGATCAAGAGGTTCGGGATGATGTTGCAACTGATGATTGCGGCTGTACAATACCTGTTCTTCATCTCAAATCTGATATTCTGGAAACTGAAGCACTAAATCTGCTAGCTAAGGGCACATTTGTGGACACTCTCTTGACAACATTGCCAGTAGGATTTGCTATGAATAATTCTGCTCAACCATTTTTATTGCCCCTGTTCCGATATTACTACCACTACTGCACTTCTGATTTTACTATTATTGATGCGAACAGGTCTTATCAGAGGAGGAGCAGAATATCATTGCTGCAACACCTGCTCATCCAGCAGGGTTATACGGTTAGTCATTCCCCATTCCCCTTAAGTTGAGTAGTGTCTCGTATTGTAGAGGAAGAAGCTTAATTTATGTCTGAAAGTGCATGAGTTGCTGTCTGCTATAATCTAAAATGATGATAAGCGCCAAACGTCAACCTACATTGGAACTTTCCAGAGGATACTTCTGTGAAATGCTAATACCTTGAGAATCTATCAATATTCTTGGAAAATTTTGACAATATATGGTTGAGACATAAATATATAATATCTTTTCTTTATCAGATTTGATACGCTGAATGGACAATCTGTTTAACAAAGCAATGTCATTGTACTAGCTGAAGATTTGAGAACTCCAACTGAAATCTTTTATCTTCAGTAATAGAATATCAGTATGCGATTTCCCTTGTCATTTTTTCTCTAGTTGACAGAGTTGACTGTGCTATACTTTTGCTTCCACTGTACTCAGCTTTGTATGTTTCTGTATCTTCTTGATGCTTCTAATCATATCCTTTTACTTCATCAAAAAACCGAATATTTAAGGTAGACGGTGAAAAGTTTTTTTTTTGTTTTTTTTAAAAAAATTATGCCTTGATACTTCAGTTTAACTAGGCCACCATACTGATTACAGAATTCTTTCTGTAAGGGCGGCACCCCCCCACCCC
>JAOTQR010000001.1:30350057-30389363 GCA_025774065.1 Solanum ossicruentum | reverse complement strand
TGCGTACATCCGACCCCCCCTCACCCCGCAATGAGCGGGAGCCTTTTGAGGCACTGGGGTATGTTGTTGTTGTTGTACTGTCTCATTGATGTGCACAAAGTTACAATTTGAATTTGGCATACCAACATTGTATAATTGAGTTGAGACTTTTATTTTTAGCCTAACCAAAATAAACAGAGACTATGCATAGTATTTAGGGGGGAATCTCTATGATGTCAGACGGTTTGGCTCTTTTGATCATAAATGAGAACCATAAATTTTTTTAATTTGCATTTAAAGAGGTATATTTGAGAGTGCTTTATCATTCAACAGATCACTTCATGATAATTTCATATTCGTCTAGTGTCATTGGCATGTTCTGCTACTCCACTTGTATTATTTAGGGACTGCAAAGATAATTTGATATTATCTTGTTTCATTGACACGATGTGGTACTTGTATTATTTATAACAGTAAAAATGATCTGAAATTGGTCAATTTTCAAGAAGGCTCATGTTGACCCTTTCACAGGTATTGTCAAGACTGGGACACATGTCCTACGATGTCATCGGGCAACAGATTCTGCAAACTGGAATTCCTGCATCTAAAGCCAATCTTATTGGAACAACTGAGGTTTCTGTTGCAAGTTTAGCAGAATCAATAATGTTAGGAGTTGCAATAATTGTAAATGATGTCTCACATTTTGGATTTCTAGCCACGGTTTCCCTTGTATCCGTAGTTGGGGCAGCATGTCTATACTGTAGATGGTTGGAAAATCCGACAGATACACAAAGAACTCTTTTTCTCTTTTAGCCGTCATTTATGAAATGCCAGAAGTACATAAGTAGCATGGTTTTAGTCATCACATCGAATGTTACATCAGCAGCGTACCCCAGTACAGTCCCACAATGATATTGAGGGTACACAAACCTTACTCCTACCTTTGTGAGGTAGCACATTGAAAGCTGTACATTGCAATTGAAAAGCATCCAGGCCTTCTATAATGTAGTTACCATATGAATTGACATCCATGCAGAATTTTATATGAAGTTGAGTACTCATTTTAAGTGAAGCAGGATCTGTCAAGTTTCTGTATGGATTTGTCAATAGTGTTTGGGCATCTGTAAGATAGAAGCTTTAAGCTCTATAATGGGACTATTTTATGCTGCACAAATTTTTTTACCCTGTCTTGCCATCCGTAAGGCCAATAATTTCTGTTTTGTGGATGTGACATACTTGTATACCTCTCGATTTTCCCATGTGTAGTGACTGCAGGACAGCTAATATTAGCATGTTCACTGATGCCAAAAGTTTCGTATTTCTCCTGAGGCTTGAGTTCCCAATTTGTGTGATTTCGTGCTATTGTATCGTGAATAGCATGTCAAGATCTGCCATTTAGGTCAGAATCGGAAAATTAATTATGCCCAAGACATCAAAACAGTCTACATAAATTCAGGTCATATGTGAAACAGTCATTTAGCTAAAGCTGTTACCTTTCTCCTCATAAGTCTATTCCTAGTTCATCTGCTCTATGTCATTCATGCACAGTATGGACAGCACAAAGGACATTAAACATGTAGTTGCAGTTCTTTTTCTGCTATCTTCATGTGCATTATATTTCTTGAAACATATTTGTATGATCTTATTGTTCCTTAAGAGTCGGTATCAATGTTCCAGTAAGGGCATTAAACAAAATTTGGAATAGATTTTCAAATTGTCATGGTAAATGCTTGTAGTTGTATTTGATTGGCGCTTCAAATCTTATGTCTCACAAGAACGTGAAGGTGTTTTGAGCCATATATTCTCTTGTGAATACTACTCCTATTAGCTAGACCATCAACTCAAATCTGTCTGTTAAACAGTGACATTTAGATCAGACCAGGGTCTTTAATTGTTGTCTGGCAAAGTCGAGTACATGACAGCTAGTAAAATGAAAAATTAAGATGTATAAACTTATAATACTTGTATCCTATTGAAAAAATTAAGCTGGCATTTGAGGTACAATCCCTGTGGTGGACCATTGTTGGAGTAGTCAATAATGAGACAGAAACTTCTGGATATTAATCTTACCATATAAAGTTGCTAAACCAGCCTTTCTTTTTTCAAAAAGTAATAATATAGTAGTAGTACTTTGTTTGAGTTTCAGATTTAAAAATGAGTCTACTTCGAATGTTGCAAAAATTGAACAAAACAATGTGTGCCTGAATTATACATTGATAGTAGCAAAGAAGAGGGCTTTGGTAGTTGGGTCACGAGTGAGTTTTGGGTAAAGGGTCAACTGCACGTACCCGTTACGCTGTTTCTGCCTAAAGATTCCAATTACTAAAAAATCTTATTCCTTTTTCTCAGTTTTATTTTCTACTTTGCACGTCTAGTAAAAAATATCATACTATTTATATTAGCTAATGTATACTTTAGACAAAAAAAAAACTTATTGTGAATTGAGTACTAGTCTTTTGCTACTCCAATACGAGTATTACATTTCCACAAACCCCAATAACAATGAACACACTTTCACACAAAAGTACAATTATATTATATTTTCAGTTACTATATGGGACAATGTATATTCCAAATTTATCGCTTCAAAGTGTAATGAGAATCAAACAAGCCCTCTAAATCTTACCAATTAATTAACACATTCCTATTATTATCAATAATTCTATTTTATTTCAAACCATAGTACCATGCTTATATTATTATAATATCCAATAATTCGAAGTACTTTTTATTATATTTTTTAAAAATTTATTTATTTAATTTTGACGTTGCATAAAGTTTTTAAAAAGATTGAATCTTGTCTTCTTAAACAGAAACTATATAGAATGTATCAAAGTATTTTTTTTAATCTATTGTTTTAAACATGTTATGTGGAAAGTTATAAGTAAAAAGTTGCCCAAAAAAAAACTCTTTTAAATTTGATCCAAAAGGAAAGTAAGACATACAAATTAAAATGGAAAAAGTAACATAACAATTTTCATTGAATAGTTATTTCTAGTTCATTAACTATCTCTACTTCTGCAGAATATATGCATGCCTATATGTTTGAAGCATTTAATTTATAACACCGTATTCAATGACATCTAAAAAAGGTAGGACATATGCCATATTTTATACTTATATATATTTGAAGCATTTATAACAATAACATATCCAATACGTCTAAAAGGGTAGGATATATGTCATATTTTATCTGTCATCTCTAATGACAAATCCAAGATTTTTATTAGAAGGTTTGAAAAATGAGATATACAAAGATACTAATTAATGAGGAGATTCAAACTTTCTCTATATACAAAGATACTAAAAATTACTTTTTATATACAGCGTAACTTTTTGCGAACAGAGATCAAATCAACACGCTTCTGTTTCAGTAGATCCACCCCTGGCTGTCTCTAAACCCATTAAAACCACTTAATCAACCTTTAATTTCATATCCAAGAGATTCAAACTTTCTCTATATAGATAAGATATTAAAATTATCTTTTATATATATACCATAACTCGTACTATATATATACACACATCCTTTCGCATAAACACCCTCGTGTTCCTCTAGACCCGCTCCTGGCCGTCCCATTTAATTAACTCATAGTATATATATTTATAACATTTTCTTTATTTTAACTTCTGACATCACGCTGTTGAAAAAAGAAGTTTTTCTATTGAATTTTTTTCTTTCTTTAATATTTTTTGTTTAGTTTTTAAAAGTTGATTATCATTATTAATAAAGGAAAAAAACAAAAAAGATAAGAATTTTGTTAAACAAATACACTAGAAAAACTTATATGGGCAAACACAAAAAAAAAAGTTAACACATATAGTGAAACAAAAGATGGAAGATTAATGAATTAAAGAATGAAAAATATGTGTAAAGGCAGGCATAAACACTATAGCACACATCCAATCTATCATAAATGGTTTCCCTTGATAGGATTGATGTCTTTCAGTTTTCTTTTCCTTTTCTCATTTCATTTCTTTTCTGTCTATCTGTCAACTTATTAACAATTTATTTTCTTTAAAAAATATATATTAACCAAAAAAAAAGTCAGTGAGGCACGTGAATCCATTATATCTGAATTTAATATCTATATATTTCTGTTATACTTAGGAGGCTAAGCGAAGTAGTTGAAGCAAACAGCTATTGTAGAATATATCTGCTCCATGTTAGTATATAAATCAAACTAAATAGAAGTGTGCTCTTTATTTCATATTAAATAAATTTTTATATTTTTTTATTATACATATTTTTGATGAATTGTATATTTTTTTAGGAGATGAATTGCATACTTGAAAATAAATAAAAAGATATAATAGCAAAACGTATGATTTCAAATAATGTTCTTTAATATTTTTCTTAATAAATATGTATTATCTCCCAAATTTACTTAAATATGAAATCAAGAGAATAGTTTCATTAATTAACACTATTATATATTTACTCGTCTTTTTCCATCAATCTCGGATGGAGCCAAAGATCCACTATTATTTGGTTTTGCGGTATGATGGAATAAAGCAAAATAGTTCTTTAAACTGTCTGTACTTCTTTCAATTGTGAAGTAGCAGTTAGTCAATTCAACTTTCGACGCGCATCATGGGTCATCCGGAAAACAGTCGCGCTATGTTTTTAAACATAAGGGTCAGACTGCGTACATCCGACCCCATTTACTCATGGACGGGAACCTTTTGAAGCATTGAGATAATGTTATTGTTGTATATATTTACTCGCCTATTATAGCTAGGTAATCTATAATTCATCTTTGAATGAGCAAATTAGTGAAATCTTTTTTTTTTTTCAGAATAAAGCTAGTCGCAGTCTCGCAGAAGCAATCTCTAGTACTATTTGCACTAAACAAAATAGATGGTTTATATGAGGTATAATTCTTTTTAAATCTTGAAATATTTTGTGTGAAATACTCTTTTTCGGTATATGAATGAAAGCTAAACCCTATGCATATGATTGATCAAGAAGCAGGCAGTATGCAGCTATTAATTGACATGTCCGTTCCAGTTGACTCAATTATATTTTTATAATATTATTTTTAATAAATTACTTTTTAATTGTTTTAACTATGATTTTACTATCTTTCCTTAATCAATTATTTAAATAATTTAAATATTAGAATAATGATAAAACAAATACAAAATATAAATTAGGTCTTTCTTTTAACTGGATAAATTAAGTTAAATAACATTAGTACATATATTGGTAGAGAGAGTAAGATATGTCGTTTAAAATTTATGTAAAATATATTACTCAAAATTACAATAATTAATAATTTTAAATAAAAAAAAGACATGTGAAAAGATTAATTAAGTCATAAAATTTTATCAATGTCATATAAAATGGGATAAAGAAAATGATATATATTTAAAAATAATTTAAATTTTTTTTTAAAAAAATATATAAAAATTTATTAATATCACATAAAATAAAATTAAAAATAATATATATTGAGTCTGTGCTAATAGGAGGAGTTGTAATAAAAAAAAGTATATATTGTCGCCCGTGTTTGTCGCGTGCACTGCCTCAACATGTTTTTGTGTGTGTGTGTGTCTGACCATAAAACAATGCACTACGAAGACGTTACTGCACACTGCTTTTTTGCTAGGGTTTCCTGTCACAGTCAAACAATATTTCATTTCATTTCTTTTTTACCTATTTAACCTTCACTTTTTTTAATCACATAATTCATTTTTTTCTTTAATTATTCAACTAGTGACAAATGTTATCCGAAATATGACAAGTGATATGAAATGAAGAAAGTATTTCTTATGTTTATCAAAAATTGATCTCATTATAATGCAAACAAAGAAAACTTGAAAATATACATACACCAAAGGAGGAAAATTATTATTTTGTCTATTTCAATTTATATGGTATATATATATAATTTAGGCCGCTTTATGTTTTTAAACATAGGGGTTAGGTTGCGTACATCCGACCCCCCCTCACCCCGCAATGAGCGGGAGCCTTTTGAGGCACTGGGGTATGTTGTTGTTGCTGTTTATATATATAATTTAGCTGAATATGAAGTCTTAAAAATCTTATATCGTTAAAATATGCATTTATGCAACTGTAGTTTATTTTTAAGTTCACTTTCACAAATAAAATAATAGTCCTAGCTAGTATTTTATGGCGTAATAATGTCTAAATCAAATAAGATACTTACTTAAATGGTGATTATTGAAGAAGTAATTAGGATGGTTCACTAATTTCAACTTGATAAGACAATCTCAAGACAATAGCCTAATCATCAATTATATCACTCTTTTTGATAAGACAATCTCAAAAGAACTGCTTTAATCAATGTATGGTTAATTAATAAGGGGCCGTTCGTTGCAGCTTAATTTCATTCTCAAACATTACGAAAATTTTGATCTACTTTATTATAAATACTATATATACTAAGAACATGTATAAACCTATGCTATGCTAGAATGATTAACAACATGTATAAAGATACTGATAAAAATAATAAAAGAAGACTTAGAGTATTTTTTCAATTTTTCATAAAATTGCATTCTCAAGAATAAAATTATATTGTAGTATTCCATTATTTCTGAACTGCTTTGATATGTTTACTTTTGAGCTAAGAGTATACAAAAATTAATATCTCTATTTTCTAAAATAGAAATAAAATATACGTACATTAAAACTCTCTTATATTTTTTTTATAAAATTATATTAAATACGTTATTACTAGTTAAAAAGATAAATTATTAAAGGAATTCCACTATGAGAATCTCTTTATCATCGTAAAGTTGGAAAAAAAAGTTTATCTCTATTTGTACTATTATTCACTATTGTCATTTTAATTATTCACATACTAATAAATTTAAAATAAAACTATAAATATATTTTATAGAAGAATTATGATTTAAATGAGGGGTTAAAATAGAAGAAATTTTTTAAAACTTTAAACAATAAATTTATGAAAATATCATAAAGTGTAAGAGCACCGTTCCCATTTCCCAAAACTAAAGAAAGAATTAGTAGTGTACTGTTATAAGCACGAAGCCCTAAGTTGGCCAAAAACACCTTGAGAAGGGACATTTTCTCTTAGATCCACTTCAATAAAACCAACCTTGAGAATGGAGTTTGCGTCAAAAACTTGGTAACCATCAATCCCAAGATTATCTTCTTCAACAAAAAACAAAAACAAAACAAAAAACTCCTCTAAAGAATCATGCTCCTTCCTTCCCTTCAACAATAATTATCTATTACTCCCTTTGTCTCATATTAACTAAATTTATAAGGTAATACATACATATTAAGAAAAATATTTAAAGACAAAATTTACACCATACTTTCCACTATTGCCCTTTGTAAAATCATTATAGTGTAATTGATTTTCTAGAAAATATAAAAGTTCAATTAATGCAAGGGCAAATGTGGAAAAAGTTTCAAATATTCATCTTAAACTTTGAAAAATTCAACTATTTTGAACCTTGAAAAAAGTTTTTAAAATTCAATTATTGTGAGACGGAGGGAGTATTGTAATATATTTTTTCTCATCTTTTTATATGTTGCAATTGTATTTGCATAATAAGAAAAATAACTTTACTAATTTATTTTTATTTAATATATATTAATTACTCTTTCCATCTTATTTTATGTGACATTGTTTAATTTGACACGATATTTAAGAAAAACAAATAAAACTTTTGAAACTTATGATTTAAAATCATTCTTAGATATTTGTGTGGTTAAGAATCATTTCATTAAGGATAAAAAGGGAATTTCAAAATTAAATTGTTTCGTAAGATGACATTATTTTTGAGACGTACCAAAAGGGAAAATATGACACATAAAATGTGACAGAAGACTTACTTTTTTAGTTCTTTCAGTTGGTCATATATATTTTTTCGAAGCTCATTAACTATCAAGGATAAAATAAGAAGAACAATGTCACTTATCATTGATTTTGTGAAATAACATATATTAAGAACTATCTATTTTTAGTAAAGACCACATATAAAAGGGATTGAAGGGAATATATGTATTGCTATTGGAAAATTTCGTCAGCTTAAACTTATATTATCAATTCTAAGTCTAGATTAAAAAGTTAATAAGTTGAAGTACAGATGATATGAAATTAATTTAAATAGAATCCTAAGAATTTATATTATTAATTTCTAATTTATTTGAAAATGAGATTGAGTTAATGTTGATATGAGTTGAGCTTAAAAAGAATCACAAAGATTTATATTATCAATTTTTAGTTTATTTGAAATTGAGATTAAGGTTTTTTGATGGTTCATTTGATGCTCGTCTAGGAGTTCAACTAATTCAGATTTACATTGCTAGGATCTATTCGGAATAGAGAATTTTTCATATTTAAGATTCGAATTCAATATTTCTGATTAGGGAAAGAATAATTTCATCATCTATTGTATGACATATGGTTAATGTTATCGTAATAACATACTTTTCCTTTTTTTAGAATATTTGGAACAAAAGCATCACTTTTCTACTTAATGAACTACTTTTTATCTACAATGTGTACAAATGTTAACGAAAAGAGGTGGTCATCATTCCCCACAAACCAATGCCCAAAAACTCCATCATTTTGAGTTAGACAAGTGAAAAAGTAAAGAGACTACAAGTAAACAATACAAGCAATAGATATGGAAAACAACAAACAGAAAGATTCATTCATCTCTCTGTCTGTTCTTTTAGTAATTTCATTTCTCCAGAATAAAATGGAACTTGAAAGGGTTGTAGTAGGTGTAAATAGTAAAAAAAATGAGTAATTTCCTTTACTGATTAATAATACTGATAAATATTCTTTTCAATTCACTCAGCCTCCTGTTGTTGTTGGTGTCACAGTGATTTGGACGTGAAAGAGCCCATCTTTTCATGTCTATTTGACATTGATAGTTGATATGTCACTTGCTTGTTCATGTCCTCTTTGACCCTTAATTACTACTCCTACTTCTTACCCCCCCCTCTCTCCCCCCACACCCCACTTTGCCCTTTTTTTCTTTTTAAATAAATAAATCTTTTTTCTTTCATAACCATTTTGAGTTGAAAATTTTACTTCTTGAACAATAAAAATGGGATCTTTAGGTGGTGAAGTATCATTACAGAAGAAGAACAAGGCAATGTGGTTATATCCAAAGGTGATGGGTGTTCATCCTTGTGAGAGATGGGGTCATTCTTCTTGTTATTCTAATGGATATGTCTATGTTTTTGGGGTAAGTTAAACAATATTTCCTATTCAAGAAATGGGAGTTTAATATGGATAACAAATTCTGTGTTAGTTTTTTGTCATTCCTTCATGTTACTGTGTAGTTATTTTTGGTTATTAGAAACTACTCTTTCTGAAGTTGTACTTCTGTTTTCCTATATATATATTATGACTCTCTTTTTTTCTTCTTGTTTTTGTAACTTCTATATATATGTGTGAATGCTAAATGATGCATGCTCCTTTCTTGTTCTTCCAGGAAATTGAAAGGGAAAAAAAAATAAAATTTTGCTTTAAGTTTTGTCTGTTCTGCACTTTATATATTTCGTATTTCGCTTTCAACTAAAAAAAAAGTGATTTTGAGTCAATTGTTGATGGGTTTTTGAAACGAAGATTCCAGGAAAAAGTCTCTCTATTTCCTAGGAGATAGTGATAACGTCTGCATACTTTGTTGTTGTTGTTGAGTGAATTTGCTGATGTTCTTGACAACTCAAGGAAAATAATGGACAAATAAGCTATTTCATCCCAGTATAGTTTTTCATGGCTCAACATGTACTAGGATGAACCTTTCTTATATTTTGGTGGCCTTTATTATGAAGTTTTCTTAAGTGAGTTTCTCAGAAAAATGTGCCTTATGATCTGTTTTTGCAAAAGAAAAAAAGATGTAACTCAGTCTTTCAAGAACTCAAGCAAAAATTTCATTGTTTGGTGGTGGGAGGATGTCCAACTTGTCACAAGATGTTTCTTTTTTTATGATATACCTTTCTTCTTGTCACGATATGAACAAGAGAATCATGCTATTTTTTTTTTATCCTTTTTTCCACTGTTCTTGAATAATTGTTTGGAACATAAATGTTTCCCAAATCAAAACACTTTATGGTTAAGGTGATACTTAATTTGTTTATATTCATCAAGAAAACCGCTTATTGTTAGGTCCTGTTTGACATGTGTTAGATATAAAAGTGATCCACAGCAGTGTTAATATGTGCAGCATTTATGTTCTTGTAGTTAAATATACCTTAATTAAATCGTCCTTCTCTGTTTCAGGGATGTCGCTGGGGTTTACATTTTAGTGATGTACTTGTACTGAATCTTGAGGCAATGGCTTGGAGCATTCTTGTGACAACAGGGCAAGGACCGGGGCCAAGAGATAGCCACAGTGCTGTTCTTGTTGATCACAGGATGGTAGTATTTGGGGGTACAAATGGCTCAAGGAAGGTCAATGATATTCATGTATTGGATGTCAGGAGTCAAGAATGGACTCAACTCGAATGTCAAGGCAATCCACCTTCATCGCGTGAAAGTCACACGGCTACTCTCGTTGGTGGTGATAAATTAGTGATCTTTGGTGGTAGCGGTGAAGGTGAGGCAAACTATTTGAATGATTTACATGTTTTGGACCTCAAAACTATGAGGTGGTCATCTCCTGAAGTGAGGGGAGAAATGCCTGCTCCTAGGGATAGCCACAGTGCTGTTGCAATTGGTAATAGGCTCTATATATATGGCGGAGATTGTGGTGACCGATATCAAGGTGATATTGATGTGCTTGATATGGATACACTAATGTGGTCAAAGGTACTAGATTCAGTCTTCTTCTTGATTCATAGTCTGGATGTAGAGAGAAATATTATGTTAGATGACATTAGTTTTTTTTCTTATCAGCTGGATGTTCTTGGACCGTCACCTGGTGCTCGAGCCGGTCATGCTTCTGTGAATTTTGGGTCAAAGGCAAGTAACTGATGCTGTAGTCTTTCAGTAATTAGGCTCTTTGTTTTAAGTATGTAGTGCCAATGGAGTAAACCTTCATTTTGGTTGAGCAATCCTCTGGAGAATAACCTTGAAATTATGTGTTTCATAGGTATATGTGATTGGTGGAGTTGGAGACAAGAAATACTACAATGATGTTTGGGTTCTTGATGTGATAAATTCTTCATGGACTCAGCTTGATGTAACGGGCCAAAAACCACAGGGGCGATTTTCTCATACTGCTGCTGCACGGAACACGGATATTGTAATCTATGGAGGGTGAGTTTTTACCAGTTGTGGTCCATTCTTTCCTGTTTAATCCCACTTAGTTTTATATCTTTAGATTTTGTTTCTTTAACCTTGCAGTTGTGGTGAGGATGAGCGGCCGCTCAATGAGTTACTTATCTTACAGTTTGGAGTAGAATATCCTAATGGAAGAGCTTCTGGAAATACAAGTCATTATGATAAGAAAAGATTTCTGAGAGAGAGAGACAATAGCTCGGTATTATAGACTGAAATCTTGATTCCTTTTTCATGAATTTGAACAATTTGAGATCAGTTTTCTGATTCATATAAATTGGTTTAGCAGGAAGCTATATGTAGAGGAAAGAAGGAAGATATGCAAGCAACGGGATCTCAAGAACTTGAGTTCATATCAAAAGCAGCTTTTCGGTTTAGTTCTGGTAGGTTATTTAATGATTTTGTCGTGTTAGCAGCCAAGAGTTTCAAGAAATGAACCAAGCATGACTAACTTATCACTCTCATGTATTTCCGAAGACACATTGCATCCAAAAAGGAGAAGAATGTCTCACAATTCACACATGTTTAATCTGGAGTCAGATAAAGAAGAAGATCAGTCTCCTTCTCTATCTCAATGTTGTTCTCCTTTGGCCCAATCCGATGTGGAAATGAGTTCTATTAAGCCTGGTTCTGGAACTGCATCAGATCGGTTTCCTTTTGCAAGGCAGCAACATTTGATCCCTAACAATTCCCAACCAAACCCGAGGAATGTCATAACAAGGAATCCTCATGATTTGCAATTATTTCGTGAACAACCAATTCCGTCAAACTCATCAGGACATGCATCCCCCGTTCTTATGGATAAGCCGGAAGTCCAATGCCAATCGTTGGAGCCTAGACGATTCCACAACTTGGTACGCCGTTCAAGTTAGCACAATTTTGTTTGTCGTTTACTGGCTTTTATGTTGAATAAGAACCTAATGTCTTTATTTATGCTACTCAGATTGGAGCTGAGGTCCGGGGAAAAGTCGATGGAGCATTCGACTCTGGTTACCTAATGACTGCCATTGTTAATGGAAAGATTTTTCGAGGTGTTCTGTTTGCTCCGGTAAGCTAGTCACGTACTTACTATTGCCATTCACTCTTATCGAATTGTCAATTAGTACCTCAACCTCAACTTGGCTTTTTTTTATTATGCAAGGCACCTGATCTAGTACCACGAGGACCCGTCGTGCTTGGTCAAAATCCTGCACCCCCTCCGGGACAGATTGGTGTCAACTATGCAAACACACAGGTGAATCATACAAGTCCCGGTTGTCGAAGGCAACCTCAGCAGTTGATGCAAATGCAAGTTCCAGAACTCGGGCGACAGAGCTTAGGGAAAGTACCACTTAGAAAATCAACATCATCTGTCATGAGATCATCTCATCAACTAGAGAAGGATCCACAGAAAAGAAGTGAACTTGAAGGAGTGGTTCTCACACTAGGAGGTCCAGGATGTGGCAATGCAAAAACATAAATGACTTCTGAGATTAGTAAATTTGTGTGTTTTTGTACATGCTAAGGTAGATATATTGGATCCATTTTCTATGTATTCCTTTCATTGTAGTCTTTTTATTAGTTTAGTCTACTACTAGTGCCTCCTTTCCACTAAAGCAGATATGTATCCTCTCTTGCTGTAATTTGAAGCTAAGTTTTGCAAGGTGAATATTAAGGGCTTGTGAAAATACAAAAGTATTTTAATATAGCAACTATTAGACAATCTTTTTTACCTTACATTAGTTATCTTCTCTCAAACTTCAATTTATAACAAATGATGCTGATAATAATGAGCTTTTCATTGGTGAATCATCTCCTTTTTTCATATCTAGTTTCTTCTGTTTTGAGGGCGAGGGTCTTCCGGAAACAGTTTCTCTATTACTAAACTCTGCATACATTTTATCTTTTATCCTCTTCAAACTCTACTTGTGGGATTTTTGCAAGTATTTGTTGATATTAAGAATTACAACAATCCTCACCTATAGGTCACAACTCACACATAGATAAATGTATCTGGCTCTAAAAACTTAACTCTAAGACATTATTACATCTAGTAAGAATTGTTTAAAATTATATAAATAGAAAATACTCTCATCCTAAATAGCCGCTTTGGCACTCAACAAGGGTTGCGCTATTCCTATTTATATGACATTTTTTATTTTTTCGAAAGTCAAACAGTTTAAATTTAATTGAAAATTTGCTTATTAAATATTTAAATCTTTTGAAATAAAATTTATATATTTATAAATTACATAAAAAATACTACAAATCAAAATATATTGAAAAAAACTTACTATCAAATCAAAGAGGGTATATAACTAGCCTTACACCAACATTAACAAGTAAAGGCCAAATGACTCAACCTATAAGTCATGAGATATGAGTGTCCACTCAATATCAACGAGAATTAAATAAAAATTATTTTATTTTTCATTTCATTGAAAATATTAAATAATTTTTAAGTTATTTATTCTATCATTTTTATCATAATAATAAAATAAATAATTTCACATATATATTAAAAAAATTTATTCTAAAATAATTTATTCCCGATCAAACTACCTCTCTCTCTCACAGTTCAAAGTGAAAGGAAAAAAAAGGTATAGTGATTCCACATAAAACTGTGAAGAAGTCAAAAGACCTCTCAAATCTTAACCGTACTTCATGCATGTGGTCTATATAAAGACATGAAATTTTGTAAATTAAATTAAAAAAATAACATATGATTGATTTATTTGTTTTACTTAAATCACTTACACAGACATGTCCCATCTGTACTCTCTCTCTCTTACTAATAAAGCTCCCGTGCCCCCCGCGGGATTTTGCTAAATTTTCAGTCATTCTCAGCCGTCGATCGTTTCTCCAACGTCATCTTACCACCGCCAGATTCACTCTTTGATTTCAAGTACGTTGCCTCATTCTTTTCAACAGGACATGTACTTGACTGATTTTTTTATTTTAATAACGTCATTTTATGTACTTTTTTCCCCTTTGTGACTCATTAATTACTCCCTCTGTCTCGATATATATGACACTTTTTAACTTGACACGATATTTAAGTAAAAATAAAAGACGTTTAAAGCTTGTGTGGTTGAAAATTGCTGTAAAAAGAAAATTTTAAAAGATAAAATGACATTATTTTTTTAACGAATTAAAAAAAAAGAATATAAGATAAAATGAGAGCGAAAGTACTAAATAAAGGAAAAGAAGAAAAGATTCCTTTGCTTTACAGGCCCCATTTATCATTGGGCCCATTACCCACATCTATTTTCTCCCCCGGATGAGAAGGGATCTGTATCCATTTATGATAAATGGGCCCACCCGTCATCGTCGATGTGGGCCTATGAAATAGATGGGCCGTTTTAGTTAAGCCCAAATAATTTAGTCCTAGGCCCGTATTTCGTTATTTATATTCTGGTCCAGCGAATGTAGTGGCCCATGGCCCATAGCATAATGCTTATAAGCAGGCCCAAAACTAGCCTATGTTATTACTCACTCTATCTCATTTTATATAATTTGGTTTGATTTGATATAAAATTTTAAAAAGAAAAATAAATTTTGAAATTTATGGTCTAAAAATAAGTGATCTTTATCCCATTTTATATTAATTTTGACAAGAAATCTATGAAAGAACGAAAGACTTTTCAATTTTTTTATTTAAAATAAATGATAAATATTTATAAAACTATAAATTATTTCATCAATAAAAAAATAAAATATTACTAGATATGAAAATAATTTTTTTTTAGGAATGCCTAAAAATAAAAAGAAAAATGAGTAATATAAATTTGGATAGAGAAAGTAAAAGGATGATATGAATGACCACTTTTTAAGAATAACTAAAATTAAAATGAGTAATATAAATTGAGATAGAAGGAGTATAAGATAACATGAATGATCACTCTGGATCACAATGATGGCATAAATTTGTCAATCATTATCGATACTACTCCCTCTATCATAAAACCTTTTCTTTTTAATTTTATCTTATTTTAATTAAATAAATTTAATATTAAATATTAAATAAAATTAAATATCACGTAAAATGAGATGAGACGAGCAGTGTCTATTCACTTTTTTTCCTTAGTAGTCTCATATAAATAACGATAAAAAGTCAAAATTGGGATGAGGGTCGCATGAAGGAAACATCCGAGAAAAAGCAGATGTACTAACTAGTACAACGAAACCTTTGTCCTTTTGTACTACCTCAAATTAACGTCCACCTTCCATGGCAGCCGGCTCTACTCAGTCGAGTCAACTCTTGATTTCTCCAATATTCCACTAACGCAATCTCTTCCTAAATATCCTACCAGATAAATGGAACAACCCCTCCTACTTACTCTCTTCTTCTTCTTCTCTATTGGGATCCAATTCGTCTCTGCCCATCAAGAATCCGGCACCTGGCATTGCGAAGCCGATGAGGAATCCCGAATTTCTGCGGAGTTCAAGCCTGGACTCGTAACCCTTGATGGACACGCTGATGATTGGGAGAGTGTTGAAGGATTTGAGTTTTCTCTCCTTCCTGCTCTTGACCCAGATCATGAACATGAATACAAAGGGGGGAAAATGACCGTTAAGGTATTATTGGGGGATTCTTTGATGGGTTTCTTTTCTTTTGTTTTCTTTGATTGCTTACTTGATTCTTGATTAGGCTTTGCACGATGGGAAAGATGTCTACTTTTTGTTGCAAGTAGGTGGAGAATATGTATACAACAAAGGGTGAGTAAATTTCTTATCTTTTTTCCTGTTTTTTAGATTGAACTGCATGATGTTGCTAGGCAATACTTGTGGGATTTATGGGATTCTATTTGTGATCACACTGTGCTTCTAATATGGGATTCCGTTATGGATCTTTTGTTTCAAAGGTTGCAGCTTTAGCAGTCTGAGACAGATAGGCAACAAGGTTATCTCAAAGACTAGTTTTTCATGGGAAGACCAAGAAAAGAGAGAGTTTCTAATAAAGCAAAAATAAAAATAGCTCTACTATAAAACTCAATAGCTAAAGAGTAAACTCCATAATTAGAAGAAGTTGAATGATTTTAATATATCTTGTAGCTTGCTCTATTTTTAGGAAAAAGACAGACCTCATAATTCTTTTTGTTCGACAAACTCCTTAAAAAATAAATTAAACTCGATGAACTTCTAAATCAATTAGAAAACAGATAAATGAAAATTGTCAAGGTCAAGCTAATTAGGAATAGAGCAAAACATATTTCCATCAGTACGGCTGTAGAAATGATATTGCATGAACAGGGTGCCTCCCTCCTCCTTTCCCTATTCATGCATCATAAAGATGTCATATGACCCTCCCCTTACTTTGTCCTTTACCTCTGTTACATTGTCCTACACTGATATGAGGGAATAGGTTGTTGTCTCCTTATATGGTGTTGGACAATTCTCGCCTCATGAGCTATATCCTCTGTGCTGTCTCTGAAAAAAATGCAGGATCTGTAAGGTTTATGTTGGTTTCCACCTAAATTTGTGAAAATCATGATTTTGAGGGTTATGCAGTACGACATGTAAGGATTTGATTGCAAGGATGTGCACTATTCCCTAGTTGTGATTGGGAAAAAGGGAAGCCGGATTTGGGGAGGCGAACTTTTAAATTGTCAAAAAGAAAAGAAAAGAAAGTCACACTGAAATCTTAAGTGTGTCAGTACTTTAGAGGGGAAGATTTTCTTGGGTCTACGCTCTACTGTAGTTTGAAATGTACTAAAGCAAATGGAAAAAAGACTAGTGTACTTCCGTTTCAAAAAAAAAAGGACTAATGTATTAGCATGAGGTAATGTTTTAGGATAAAGACAAGAGAACAAGATGATAAAGCCGAGGAATATTACTGATGTGGTAAGCTACTTGGGTGATACTAGTAAGCACCATAAACCAAGGAGACAAGAGAATGGTTAGGTGAGGAATAATTCTTCATGCATTGTGGCTGCTGTTACTCTTCCATCTGCCTGGTGAGGCAACAGCTCCCCAGCAGTCCCTTGACGTGCTTGACATTCGCACAAACAAATTGAATGTAGCATTCAAGTGGTTTTAGTGAATAGAGATAAGGGTCATTATTCTTCATAATATTTGAACCATGTAACAAAGTTAGATTTTCTGAAAACTGTGTTCCAAAGTGGAAGGTTGTAACATGAACTGATGCATGGAACGTTTACTTCTAAAACGGTTTGACTAATATTAAGTTACAGAGCCTACAAGTCCAGGTTTACCATACTACCTTTTGAGGGTGTGTTACTGCAGGCATGTGCCCTAGCAGATCATTTCTATATACGCTGGTATACTTTTATTACATAATCCTTGTCTCAAATGATGTTATGGACATTGCGATATAGAGTTGAAGGACTGTAGATAAAGACTATCTGTATGTTTTGTACCAAAAGGAGAAGTGTTGCGTGGTCTCTTTCTACTTTTGGTATAAAGATTCATGCATTTTCTCGAGTCATTCTGTGCTGATACCTAATTATGCTGAAGTGTTACTCATGGCTACCATCTTCTGTAACTGTTGTTATGAAATATAATGGGTGACTTGTTCAATCTTTTGATTTCTCACAAGTGCAAGGAATGGTTTTTATATCAGAACTCTCCCTTGCTAGATTACTTCATTATTCCAAAAAAAGAACAACTAGAAAATTGGTGTCTGAAGGCATATTGGGATTTTTGGCTTTTTTACTTTTGCCATTTATGGTTTTCATTGATGTTAGGAAGTTAAAATCACAATGTCTTTATTTCATTCCTTAAGAATTTTTTATTTTACATTGCTCCCCTTTTTTAGGACCTTTTGAGAAACTCTTGGGTCATCAAAAAGATATAAATAACCCCCCCTCCCTCTTCACTTAGGTGTGGGTGTCGGTATGGTATGCATGCCGGATTTGGTTGATTCACCTAGGATGTATGGACCACAAATATGACCAAGAACAATAGTTTGACTAGGCTTTCAGTTTCGATTTTGAGGTTTGTACACACACCAAACATAGTATACATCTATTAACTGTATATTGACTACAAGTCATGAGATCTATGCAATGATGAACCTAATTATCTAATAGAAAAGTGATGATGAATCCAACTGCTAAATTCGTAGAAGACCTCTTCTAGGTCCTGTAAACTCACATACTTGAATGTTGTCCTCTTTTTGGCGATTCTTTTCGGTTCGTGCTTGTAGCCTAATTAGTGACACATTAAATATGTACAATATGTCATTCTAAGTATGTAAATATAGGCAGTTACCAAATCAGTTTAAGCTCGGCTCTTCTTACCTTGCTCAAGTCATGCTAATTATAATGTGAAATGAACCTTCCTTACAGTTCACAATCATTTTATAAATTCTTTCAGCCAGCTCAAATGTAGCAGAACCTTCATAGTACTTTCTGTCCATATCTTTCGTCAAACCTGGTTATTCATGTCTAAAAACTATGTCTACACGGTATACATCTTTTTGATTCTTTAAGGGGAAGGTTTTGTTTTTTATTGAATATCTTTCTTCTTTGTGGGATGAAGTGCATTTAGTTTGCCCAAGGTAACTTGTAAAACTGCTTAAAGAAGTGTCTGCATTGTATCTACATTGAAATAATAGATATTCTATCTTATTTGATGCTTAAATACATTACTGAATGTGCACTTACAATAGAAGTTTTGAATGTAATGCATGGAATATACATGTTATCTATCGTCCTACATAAGTTATTCGACTGTCTGCATTGTCTCTACATAGAAATAATGGATATTCTATCCAGAATTGATGCTTAAATACATTATTAAATGTGTACAGCATATAGTAGAAGTTCTGAAACTCAATGCATGGAAAATACATGTTATCTTCCTACATAAAGTATTTGACCAAAAGGCATGCACCTTTAATTTCTTCTCCTCTATTAAACTGAGGTCTTGGGTATGCACATACTTTCATCACAAACTGAGGTCTTGGGTATGCACATACTATTAAACTGAGGTCTTGGTATGCACATACATTTCTTCTCCTCTGACTTGTCTCATACTTTCATCACAAGTTTCGCTGTGTTACATGTTTGGGTAACTGCCTATAAATTATGATTGTTAACTCTCTGTATTTTATGTCTCAGTTACTTCGTATTTTTTGTATGGTACTTGTACAACAGATGTAACATGTTATGCACTTAATTGTGGTATACTTTTTATTTTGTTCCACCATACTTAGGATTTCTTTTTAATGATGCAGAAACGACAAGAATTGCCCATCTGTAGCACTGATGTTTCAAGTTGGCGAGAGTGCCACATATCATAGTGTAAGTTGTGGTCATCCATTTACTGGTTATGCTAAGTGCAGTAAATGTCTACATAGAAAAGGAAAATACAGCTTTCTTGTATTTTTGTTTGGTATCTTTTATTGCCTAAAATGTGGATTAAATTTGTCGGAATAGATGGGTGGGTGTAAGCAATCACCTGATGCATGCAACAAAAAAACTTGTCGTGGACACGAAGTTGATATCATGCACTTCTCTGTTGGAAATGCTATCCCTGGCAGATTGTATGGTGGAAACCCTGTCGACAACAGAGATGGTAATGGGGGAGACAGGTAAATTTGGATACACTATTATCTTGTTTCATAAACACTTGCAAAATTCTCCAACTTATATTTACTATGTTCACATGGTCAACAGATTTGGTCATCTAGTCGATTTATATGCTTGGAGCCCACACTGTCTGAATCTGGATGGGGTTAGTTCTACAGGTAAGAATGTCATTGGAGTTATTGGCACTCAAACTCTGGAACATGTACTCCAGTATTGTACTCATCTGCTATCAATTAATACTTGGATCTTGATTATCCTTAGTAAATGGGGATAAAAGCAAATGGGAAAAGGAACAAAAAGAAACTTAAAATTAATTTGACTGATGCAAGTACTGAGGTTACAAAATTTACAGCTGACCTTAGTTCATGTGGTTCATTTTTGCAGATCTATAACACTAACCATTTAGGTTGCTACTTGGCTGTTGTTTTTCTTTTCTCTTTTATTTCATTGACACTTATCGTACACCTAAACACTTGGTGTCTGCTCTGTGACGTGCAGCTAAAGAGAAATTACCTTTTGACGAATTAAATGTATGGCATATAATTTATACAATAGATAAAAATATCAGACCGTATTTCTAAATCTGGTTGCTACCTGGTGGAAATGTAATATCACGGTCTATCCTGTTGTTACAATGGTGGAAAATGTAACATTTGATGGATGATCTAGCAGATATCATTAGGTCTAAGCGAGGTTGAAGGAATAGAAAATCTTGAATTCATCCTAGTCCCTGCTTGTTGACTTAGAAGTGGTCTCTTAAGAAAGAGGACTTCAACGCACGCACATTTGGCATCAGTGTCTTCTTCGACTATGATATGCATGGATTTCATTATTGTTCTTGTGATTTTGGACATCTTGTTTCTGTGAAATTCTATCAGCAGGACTCAACATTCTTGACTCGACTTTTGACTTGAGTCTGTTAGTGCTTACCTTTATTCTTTTTCCGTAGGAAATGATACTTCTGCCCAGAATGACTGGAGGGGTGCATGGTGGCATAGCAGTTTCAGTACCCATTCTGGTAACGTCCTCAACCTTGTCAAATCAGCTTGGGTTTCTTCAGTGCTCCTTGATGATGCTGTGAAGTTGATTCTTCTTTTGGCCTCTTCATTTCTCAAATGAACTTGTATTGGCAGGTTATTCTGAGGAAGACAGTCCTTATTCAACAAAGGGTCAGAAGGGAACATACTATTTTGAATTTTCTAGGCCCTTGAGAACCATGGATCGTCTTCAGCAGGTAGTCTATCATACTGATGTCTTTCGTCTCTTTTCAGGCTTACTTTATCGATTGTCTTAATGCAATTCGGTGATACATTAGAAACCTCAATATATTTAATATAAACACCAAAAAGGTCTCACGTGTATGTAAACATCGTCAATGAGACCCCAAAGGATATAAAAGAATTCAATACCACATTGTCAGTAGTCAGATTAAAACATCCGTTAGCATGCTGCATCATGCTTACCGCCCTTTATTAGCTCCTGGAGAAGGAAATAGTATATATGTTTAAAAAGGCCGCATTAATTAAGGTTGCTATTGGGACGTAGGATGTGCAATTCACTATCGGTCAGAAAAGCAAGTTTTCAGCTGCATTTTGGTATCCGGAGGGTGGAAATCCATGGCACGGATCTGGACATTACACGATTAGTTGTGACTGGGTACCTCTAGATGTTCCTCCTGGTTCGTCTGCAGGCATCAAAGTGGTATCAAGAAGCTCTTGGGATGCTGCCAATGGTCTTGCTTTTCTGTTATCTGTTGTTTCATTTGGTGTGTCCTTTGTTGTTGCTTATTGGGTTCATAAGAAAAATGCCATCTCTTTTCAACCCATTGATCTTTAGATTCTTTATTTGTGTGCTTCTTCACCCAAATATTCCTTTCCTCTTCCCCTTCTTCTTATACTATATACACATCCCTAGTCTTGTCTTTACCTTTTCATATTTTTATTTAGAGAGATGGCCATGGAGTATTCTTTTGTAATAAGTGCATATCTTGTACTCATTGAGTGATAAATAAGTGAATTTGCAATTTGATTAGAAGAGAAAATTTTATTTTACTTGTGAATTTGCTAACTTTGCACCTCTTACAAGTATAAATCCAGTATAATGTCAAGTTACATAAACATACCTATTACAACATGTACATCTTTTTACGTGATTTCAATCTAGTAGAGCATTTCTCTTAGGTACGCAAGTTTATACAACAACAACAACATACCCAGTGAAATCCCACAAGTGGGTTTGGGGAGGGTAGAATGTACACAAACCTTATTGCTATCTCATTGAAGTAGAGAGGTTGATTTCTGAAAACCCTCATCTCAAAACCCTAAGCATAAAGAACTAAATATGACAAAACGAAAAGGGAAGGGAACAGAAAGCGTGACTAATAATGAATAGCACATGGCAGTATGTAAATATGATAAAGCTAACACACAATACGACAGATAATGGGAACACATGTGTAACCCTACCAATTAACCCTTCTATACCCCAAGGTCATGCATCCACCAAACCCTACCAATTAGCCTACTACTCTAATTCGCGACCTCCATTCTTTCTATCTAATGTTATGTCTTCAGTGAGATCAAATTCCGTCATATCATGTCTAATCACCTCCCCCAGTACTTCGTCGGTCTACCTCTACCCCTCCGTGGAGCATCTATACTCCTTCTCTGCACATGTCCAAACTATCGCAGTCTCGCTTCCCTCATCTTTTCGGCCATCGGGGCCACCTCTAACTTCTTCTAAATAGTCTCATTCCTAACCTTGACACTCCTGATGTGACCACACGTCCATTTCAGCATCCTCATCTTTGCGACATGCATCTTCTGGACATGTGCATTTTTAATTAGCCAACACTCCACCCATACAACAACGATGGTCTAACCACCACTCTGTAAAACTTACCTTTGAGTTTGGGTACGCAGGTTTATCTACACTGAAAATGGGGGAGAAATATTATGAGCTGACATAAACTCTCTTGATAAATCAGTATCATTTTTCACCAATGTAAAGTACAAAGAGTGAAAATTAGCAACGAATTGATGTAAATGTCAACTATTAAACAACTTATTAGAAATACAAGATTTTCCCAACAACTTGGACTGGGTTGAGAAAATTTGAGCTATGAGCCTCTTATGTTTTCCTCTCGACGATGAAGGTGTTCACAATAACACTTCAGAGACTTGCAGAGTTTGCACATAGGAGAGAGTCATATACAGTAGAATCGAGGCGATTAAGCTTCTTCATAATCTCGCAGAACTTCTCAACGCTAACAGGGTCATTATTGTCCTCAAAATAAGCTAGGAACATCTTGATGGTTTCATCCCTGGGAAACCAAACTTTTCTCTTAGGATTTACCTTGCTGGCACCCATCTCCAAATATTTCAGAGCAAAATCCATCTGCGAGTTCTTTATATAGAAATTTGTGAATGCATCAAAAGTCCTTAAGTTGGGCTCAACGCCTTGTTTCAACACATCCTCATAAAGCAAATTTGCTTCTTCAATCATATTTCTGTCGAGATAGGACTCCATCATCACATTTGTAATTTGGATGTCATAGCGTTTACAGCCTGACTTCCATTCTCTAAAACGCTTCTCAATGGTTTCCAAGTCCCCCAGTTTGGATAGAGCCAAAAGCATGATGAGATAGCTCTGTCTGCTGGGAGTTGGAAAAACAGACTTTAATAATTCCCATGAACGATTGACTCCTGATGAATTAGATGTTTTCTGATATAATGTAATTAAGGTATGGAAAGCCTCACGGTTATGCATATCTTCCATTTTCTCCATCTTTTGGAGAATATCATTTGCCTTATCAAGGTAGCCGGTAGTGACATATATCCCAGCTAGGTTCCCATATGTGAACCAGTCAAACTTCACCTGATGCTTTTCCATCTTTTCAAGAACATGCTCAACTGAAGCTATATCCTTTACTGAAGCATAACTGTTCATCAACTGATTATAGGTGTACAAATGAAGTGCAACATTTCTCTGCTCCATTTCTTGAACCAGTGCAGAGACTTTTTCAGGATGACCATTTCTTAGATGAAGAGATATCACGTTGTTATAATTTAAAGTAGATGTAAAATTGAGCTCTTTCATCTTCTCAAAGAGCTCTGAAACTTTATCAGACATTCTCTGCCTGCAATAACAGCTGAGAAGCGCTCCATAGGTTTTACTAGTTTTTTCAGTTTCTTGCAGGCTGTTAAAATATTTTTCGGCTGAATCTGCGCCCTCTGTCTTGGCCAGAAGGTGTATCCGTATTGCACGATCACCATTGCTGATCATAATTTTGCTGCTTTCCATCCATTCAGACAGCTGCATTTGGAAGTTTAATGATTAAGACAATATGTCCAAGACGGAAATAGTAGCTTATGCAATTGAAGGGGAAAAGAAAAGGAGATCAACTTCAATAAGACTACTAGATGATTCATGAAACAAGAAAAGTTTGAATTGCAGCAGTCACTGGAAAATAGCCAATTCAAACGGGGGGTCATTGAATTGGCTAAAGCCATTGATACAGCAGCGGTCTAAGAAATTGGACTAAAGCCAATTCAAACAAATCTTCTGCTCTTCTTGTTCTGTGATTCTAAAACAACTTTTGCCCAATCGTAGCATATTCATTCAGTATTAACTGGTCAAGACCAAGACACTAAATGAAATACACGATGATATGAGCAACAAATTTGTATGTCAACTCAAGTGAGCAACAAATTTGTATGTCAACTCAAGTTCAGATTATGACGCATACACAATATAGCTTATAACTATTGCCGCTCTTCTCATATTGCTCAGTGAGATATGCCATACGTATTCATAATTCTTTTTTTGACATAATAAAGGAACTCAGATATGTCTAGGGCAATTAGAATCCTTTTAGGAACCAAAGCCTAATGCACTTCATCACTTCCAAAATCTCTTCAAATTTCACTTGTGGGATTACACGGGATGTGTTGTTGTTGTTTGTCCATCACTTTCCTTTTCCATTCTGGTCAAACTGAGGTTCAACTCCACAATAGTTCTCGCAAATCCATTGACATTATGTAATTCAACTGCTTTAGGAAAGGCGAAGGGGAAAAAAAGACTTCAGTAACTCACTTATGGCCTTATGGGCGGAAGTCATTTTTCTCTGTATGCTTCCCAATTCTTACTCCATATCACTTGCTCCAATCAACAATAAGACATTATTACCCATCTTTAATAATCATAGATATAATCCTAACGCTATCCAATTTGTTAACATTATTATCAATATTTAATGAACATCTTTTCAGAAAATATTTCCGATTCACCAGCCACACAGGATAAATGAAAATGATTTTGCTGGAAAACATCTCCATGGAAAATGTAAACATTATAAAAAAGAACTAGCGGTGTGAAAGCTGACAGAAGAATTAGACGCTTGGGGTTTACCAACTGGATAAGAGTTGAAGACAGCGGATATGCCGGTGGCATATTCTCTTCTTTTTGAAAGAGAGCCAAGACCCCAAGTAGCGAAGGAGCGAGACGGAAAGTATAGTTCAGTTGCATAGTGCTTAACGAGGCGTAATGCTTTTCAACTATTATACTTCACTTAGCCCGCCCTTCACGTTCGATTTGCTTTGTTTTCATGATAACTACTTAATTTCTTGGAAAATAAGAAAATTAAACACAGGAAGAAATGGAAGATAATTACCTGAAGGGCAAGACCAAACCTATTGGCTCCACGGAGGTGATTGATACAATCAATAATCTCTAGCTTTGTTAGAGGTTTCCCTTCGTTATGCAATTTGTCTAAATCATCTTTGAGGTTAGCTTCTGAGTCAGCTCTGTTCATAAGGTTCGACAACATCCGGCGACCGTCGTTTTTTCGGGTTTTTTTGATGATGGTCGGCGTTGATACGGTCTCCATCGCCGCCGTTTCTGTTGACAGACATCGGCGATACGTCGTTGATCGGAGAAGCTTCAAACAGGTAGATCTGCTCACCATTTTTTCTGGTGTTCCTAAGTTGCCATGAAGAGAAAGGGTTTGACTAGGGTTTAAGCAGAAGGAAATGTTTCAGTTTCACTGCCACGACGTCGTTCGGATTAGATTAACAATTATTTGACTTTTTCAAAAATTATAAGCGAGATTCAATAACATTTTCTCAATTATTTCAGTATTAAACTATATTATTTATCGTATAATTATAATTTAACAATCTTATTAATTAGTTTCAAATTTTAGTCTTTATGGTAACTAGATCTATGTAACCAAATATTATAGTTTAGTGAAAAGAATGTTGTAATTTGTATTCTTATTTATTTAAAATTATTTTTTATATTATATTTAAGATTTTCAACAATTTTATTGTTCAAAATCATTGCTTTTAGATCTCTTATCGTGATTTATTGTTCAAACATTCAAGAGCAATTGGCAAGATAAAGTTCATTATTTAAATTATTATTTATAGTATTTCGAGATTTAAATTAAGTATTTGTGAGAAACATTAAAATTTATAAATCAGTGATTTAAGTAAAATTAATTTGAATATTAGATTTGACATTTTAAAATAATGGTGCAACATATAAATATATTGTCATACAAAAAATAAAAAGAAAAAGTATCATCGATATCATGAGTACTTATTGAATGAAAGTTAGGATCTATAAAACAATTATAAAACCAAGTATGTTATAGAAAATAGGTTGAGTTGTTAATGTCCAACAAATCAACAAGATATGATAATGAAATTATTAAAATATGCACACTAAAATGGATGCAGTCATACAATATTAACAAATTTGTAAATAGTTACATTAAAAAATGTGCAAATAGCACAAATTAAAAATAAAGATGAGAGAAGATCATTTCATAAACTTAATTGATTATTTCATGTATTAATCTCTAAATTTATCAATTTGTAAGCGTCAAAATAATGGCTAACTAAAATATTTCGATAAATATTCAACTTCTTAAAAGTTATCTGAACATAGAAAAGTATATTTTTAAAAAAAAGATTATGTAGGTCTACCTATTAGTTCAAAATTGGTTTTAGTCACATTAGTACGTTTACTTCAAATTATACATTTTCCAAAATCTTAAAAAAATTATATGCCAAAAAAATATATTTAAACTATGTTAATATTAATATATCATCTATGTCATAGTTTATGGTAATTGTTGTCTTCATCATCATCATTAAAACCGTTCTTATATAATATGTGCGTATACTATAGTAAAATGAGACGATGCAATCAGTAACAATAAATAAAATTAGATTCTAATTTGTGATTTGATTTAGTTGATTTTTTTTTCAAGACCTGTATGTATCAATATATTCATACTAAGAATTTCGTTAAATATTTAAAGATATGTGATTTCAATTTTAAATATTATTATATATTAATTTGAGGTTATTATAGAAAATAGTGAATATTTAAATCATAAGTTCTCTTGTATTGACAATGGATTATTTAATTGACCCTTCTATCCTTATTCATTGGGGTTGTCGATAATACAATTCAGCTGATTATATTAGTAATATTTATATCATTTTTTTTATCATTCTATTTTATTTGGTTAAATTAGACTTTTCAAGTTGTCGCATCATATTCATTTATTTTTATATTGGTATGATTTGACTAATTTTTAATATATTTTTATAAATATCATATGAGAGTTATAAGTAAAAGTTAGAATGCGAAACTTTCTATACTTTCATAGGACATTGACAAAACTTTAAAAAACACTTTTATTATTTCTAAGTAATGAATTTCGAGAATATGCATTATGATAAGAATAGAAATCCATCCCACAATTTTATAATAGTATAAAATAAATTTAAACAAAAATAAAAGAAATAGTCTGGATCACACAAGTTGAAAAAAAAAAATTAATCAAGATGGGGCTCCCACTCAAAACTTACTAAACTTAAGCACCCAATAAGAGAAAATCCATTTATAGAGAAGAAATATCGCTGAAGTTAAATTTTTAACTAAAAGTGTTTAAAATTTAATATATATGCATGAAAAATAGTTTTTGATCTATATATTTTGTATAATATTTTATATACATAACATATTTTTTCAATGAAGAGTTCGCTTTAACTATCTGTCACTAAATATGGCTACACCACTACAGAGATGTTTAGTACCTTTCAATTTTCTACTTGAGACAGTTAAAATGCATTGTAGTTTATCACTCAACTTGGTAGAACTAATTTAGTAGGAATAGTATAATACTTCATTTGTCCATCTTTACTTGTCTTATGTATTATTTTTGGATGTCCAGCAATATTTGTTCACTTTATGAAATCAAGAGATAATTTTACACTTAGTTCTTAATTTATCTTATCATTAATTATAGTCATTTCTTATTACGTTTTTTAAGATATCATATTTATTATATTCAAAAAGTAATTTGGTAAAATTATCTCATCATTTACTACTTTTTAATTCATGTGTCAAGTTACTAGGGGCCAAGTAAAGTTAGACGGAGGGAATATGTTTCAAAGTTGAAACTTTGCCTATTAATTACCTATTGACTCGCAATCATTTCATCAACCCTAGACCCGATACAAAGTTTTAATGCTTCGTTACATTATATTTAAATTTAATATGTAAAATGCATTTTACTCATATAAATTAATTCAACACTCTGAGATCTATCTTTACAATTAAAAGTCTACTTAATTAATTGGTATATTTATAAATATATATTGAAACATTTAATTTCATTAAAAAATCCTAAAAATCGATTACGTATGATTGATTCAGTTGACTTTTAAGAATCCATCAACATCCCCACTAATAGTTGTTACTTGTTCGCTTTTGGTTAAGATTAGCAAAGCCTCCTGGAGAAGAAGTTGGAGAATTGAAGAAGTTCAAAATTATGTAGCAAACAAACTAAGTTCTACGAATCATATGTATGATCAAATTCAAAAGTATAACACCTTTTGTGAACTCCTAAAATATGTTAAAGTCTTATTGACAATGGATGGATGAAATACTCCATTAATTGGGTGTGTAAGAAAATGAACTTTGAGATCACATATCAACCTCCTTGAACATGACATGTCTTTCTATTGGTAGTAAATTTCATTATTTTGTAAAAAATTCTCACAAAGCCCTTTTATATGGGTATTTATGTAATTTGATTCTAAAAGAAAAAATAGGTTGAATCCACGTATGAATATACTACAGTGTTAATTATATACTTAAGTGTTAATTGATATACTTAACAATCATTTGGTTGGCAACATGCTATCAGGATAATTAATTCCGGAATAAGGTAGCCTGACATAACTTATCTCATCATATATATGAGGTAACTTATTTCATTACTTAAAGTAAAAATGGTGGGATGAATAGTTCAAGAATTATCCTATACTTCCAACCAAACATGAGATTTTTAATCCTACATATTATCGAGATTATTATAACTACGGGCATTTTAAACAAATCCCATACTTTTTAGAGCTAGTTTTAACTAATACAATTTAAAAAAAAAATTATTAAAAATTCCTTATTTTTGATATAAAAAACGAACCAGTGATACATGTCGAAAAGGTAGGAACATTAAAGGATTTTAATGATGATACATGGAGAAGTAGGGATTATAATTTATATCAATAAGTGTTGCAGTTTTGTACCATTTAAGGGATTTTTATAATTTTTTTAAAAAATAGGAATTATCAGTAATTATGTAAATATATATTGTGTATTTATGAAATTTTTAGTATAATTTTTACTGCACACCAAACGACTCCTTGCCGTTAATCTAGCCCAACCCACATAACCTTGAATAACCCAAAGTCCAAAAATGGGCCTACTAATGCAGCGCAAACCACCTTTTCGTCAGCCCAAGCCTTATTTTCGTCTCCTCCTTTTTTTTTTTTTTTTTTAAAAAATTAAAACATGTATAAAACCACTATAAACCTCTTAAAAACCCTAACCCTAGTCGTGCTCTCTTCCGCTACTTGAGAAGGGAAATTCGAAGCAGCTCATACATGGCGCTGTATCTACTGTACGAGTCGGCGTCTGGGTACGCTTTGTTCTTGGCTCATGGGATTGATGAAATTGGGCAGAACACGGAGGCCGTTCGGAACTCAATCACTGATCTCAACCGCTTTGGAAAAGTTGTAAAACTTGAAGCTTTTAACCCTTTTGAGTCTGCCCTTGATGCCCTCAATCAATGCAATGCTGTTTCTGAAGGTCAGCTAGTGTTAGTTTTCCTGATGGATTTTTTTACTTTACTCTCTTATGTTGTTTTCTCTATATTCACTTTTGGGAGGTCTGCATGTGCGGCTTTAGTTCCTTTATCTTTCAATTGGTTCGAGTTTTGGCTTAGTTGGTGAATGCATGGTGAGGAAAGACTCCTTTTTTGGTTCTTTGAAGTGAAGTCTTCCAAGATTTTTCAAGCGTTTTCGTGTAGCATTAATATTCATGCTTAAACAAAATCTCGGTTAAAAAATTTAGAAGATTAAATATGTGGGATTTACTCTTTTTTACATGTGCAATGTGTAGAATTCTTCACCAATTAGCATGTTGTAGTGCTCGTAGAATAAATCTACTTTCTTTTCGAGGTAAGCAATCCGCATTTGCTATTGATACTTAATTTTAAATTACTTGATAATGTTAAAATGCTGAGAGATGTTGTTGCAGCAATGGTATGTCAGGCTGAGCTATTATATACTTTATTTTCATATTTTCCTCCGGTTTGTTTGTGAGTTTATCCTTCTGACCGGATTTTTGGAAATGGGGCTTCAGGTCAAATGACTGAGGAGCTACACAACTTCCTGGAGCGTAGTCTCCCAAAAGTCAAGGAGGGTAAGAAAGCTAAGTTCAGCTTAGGATTGGCAGAGCCTAAGCTTGGGTCACATATCCACGAAGTAACTAAGATTCCTTGCCAAAGTAACGAGTTTGTTCTTGAGATATTGCGTGGAGTACGATTACATTTTGAGAAGTTCATTGAGAACCTAAAGGTTTGTTTTCTTCATTCTCTTGCCAAAAAGTTTATCCTTGCCATAATCACTTTGAAGTATCCCTTATTTATTTTGTTTCATGTGGTTTGGGCTTTTCAATCGATAGGCCTTTGTTTCGGATAAATGAAGGAACATGTTTTTGTTTTTCACTGATCAACTGCATAAAAGAGAGATAGACATGCATTTGGGGCTGATCAAATTTTGGGATCAGTCACTATTCTTTGTTGCATGATTATTTTACATGGGGCAGTCAACAGTGTATATCTTAGAAGTTTGAAGCACATCCTTTGATTGGTTAACTTCTACTTATTCTTTTGATTTTCTTCTTGTAGTCCGGTGATTTGGAGAAAGCCCAACTTGGTCTGAGTCACAGTTACAGCAGAGCAAAGGTGAAGTTCAATGTTAATCGTGTTGACAATATGGTTACTCAGGCAATTGTCTTACTTGATACTCTTGATAAAGATATAAATACCTTTGCCATGAGAGTCAGGTACCTTTCTTCTTTGCCTTATCTCAGACTCCATGTGTTGTCAGTTTTAACATGATGCTGCCATAGTGCCATACCATAATCATTTTTGTACCGATATAAATCATTCATGTCACATGAATATATGTTTGTTCACCTTAGAAGAGAGCATGATACATGCTTGTAATTGCATGGATGGTGTGATACACAATTGTAATTTGCTTGCCATTTCTCTATCAGTTCAATTTATCTCTTTAACTTGTCTAGTTAAAAGCATCTTAGAGCACTATTTTGATATCAGATGCAATGTGCTTACATGCATGGCTTTGTGCAATATGGCTGAAGTACGTGTGTGTTTTTAAGGCTGCTCCAGTTCAGTCCATTTGATTCCATATTGAATGCTTATTGATGCAGGGAATGGTACTCTTGGCATTTCCCAGAGTTGGTCAAGATTGTCAATGACAATTATCTATATGCCAAAGTTGCAAAATTCGTTGATGACAAATCCCAATTGTCTGAAGACAAAATTTCAGCACTAACTGAAATAGTTGGGGATGAAGATAAAGCAAAAGAAATCGTAGAAGCCGCAAAAGCATCCATGGGTATGATATTATACTTCCTCAAGTCATGGAAAGGATGCTCATTCCTCCTGTTAACTTTTTCAGTTCTAATTCCCAGGCCAGGATCTGTCACCAGTTGACTTGATTAATGTCAAGCTATTTGCACAGAGGGTAATGGACCTTGTAGAATACCGGAAGAATCTTTATGATTATCTGGTTGCCAAAATGCACGATATAGCACCAAATTTGGCTGCTCTGATTGGTGAAGTCGTGGGTGCTCGTTTAATTTCTCATGCTGGTAGTCTCACAAATTTGGCGAAGTGCCCTTCTTCTACCCTTCAGATCCTTGGTGCTGAGAAGGCTCTCTTCAGGTAATTTGTGCGTATTTATTTTGTTTGCACCTGCTCTCATTGTCTCATGTCAGGTTTTGTTGGTATGTGGATGGTTTTATTCAGCTAACAATCCCAACAGTTTGTCTAATTAAATTCTGAGTGTAACTTATGAGAAAAATTTCAGGGCCTTGAAAACCAAAGGAAATACACCAAAATATGGACTCATATTCCATTCTTCTTTCATTGGCCGTGCCTCTGCTCGTAATAAAGGTCGGATGGCTCGTTATCTTGCAAACAAATGTTCTATTGCTTCTCGTCTCGACTGTTTCTTAGGTTAGTCTCTGCAAAACTGGAGGCAGACATTTAATCATTTCATTGCCTAATGGTCTTGTGCAAGATCTTATTTCTTCTTGTTCTTCCCTTCACTTCACTTCCCATATTTTATCTACAGAAAAGAGTACTACCACTTTTGGAGAGAAACTCCGGGAACAAGTTGAGGAGCGTCTAGACTTTTACGACAAGGGGGTTGCACCAAGAAAAAACCTAGATGTGATGAAAGCCGCTCTTGAAACCGTTGAAGACAAAGGTGAGTGTGGGAGCATAAAGCTAGGTATCATATTAAGTTACAATCTCTAGGCTGAATAATCTAAAACAAAATATAATGAAATGCTCATTTCCTAAGCTACTTTTCAAGAGATAGAATTGGAACAAGTATATACTTGCATGGTGCCTATTCTTGACAACTTGTTTCCAGTATGATAAACGTCTGAACGTTGTATCATGCTGCTGTTATACATGTTCAGTAAATGCTATCAGACCTTGCGTGCATGCATGACTACAGATGGACTAGATGTATGCTTGTCGGGTGATCCTTGTTTGGAATTACTCCTAAGAATTTTTGTTGGATGTACTTATTTTGGCTTTTGCATTGAAGATGGATTATTTCATGTGTGCTGCAGACAAAGAAATGGATGTCGATGAGCCTTCCACAAAGAAGAGCAAGAAAAAGAAATCCAAAGTTGACGTGGTGGAATATTCTCAACCCATGATAGAGGATAAGCCACTTGACGCAAATGGTGAAGCCTCTGAAGAACCGAAGTCTGAAAAGAAGAAGAAAAAGAAGGAGAAGCGGAAATCAGAACAGGAGGCAGAGCATAAAGAGGATCAGAATGTTGATAATGGCAATGAGGATGGAACAGCAAAGAAAAAGAAGAAAAAGAAGAGTAAGGAGGACAATGGAGAGGAACTCCAAGCTGCAGTTGAAATTAAAAAGAAGAAAAAGAAGTCCAAAGTCCAAGATGATGAATAAATGTACAATTTTTTCCGACCTTGGTCTTGTTATTTTGACATTTCTACATCACCTCTTCAAGTAGTGCCTGTATGCTCTCTAGTGTAGATTTGTGGCGTCTTTCAGTTTTGCGTGGAACAAAAAGTTAGTATTGCTAGAGAGCCATGTATCAAACTCTCATCTAATTTATTATTATCAGAATGGCCTTATCATGATTCCTTTCCTTGGTGTGCATTTAGTTCACAGTCCAATGTTCTTAGCATCACCAGGACTATACCAGCATCTTTTGTCGCAGTGGAATCTGTTGAGATCTAGATATGGGATTAAAAAGGTTACTTTTTATGCATTATATTTGAAAGTTCCTTTGCCTCAAAATCAACCTGGAGCTCTGCCCAGTCTCACTGATTTCTGCGTGCCCGGCCACCATCTTCCGTATACAGTAGTTTCAGATGTGTAGCTGTGGTCCGTGTAGCTCTATCCTGATGCATCAATTACTTTTTAGTTGGTTGTTTTTCTCCATTTTCCTGAATTTACACATTGCTAGAAAGTCCAACTCAATACAAGTATCCAAAGTTAACCCTGAAATTCATCATGCCTAGACATAAACATATTTCTTACTTTGATATGCATTTGAGTGTGTATAATGAAATGTAATTTTGACGATTAGCAATTCTTAGTTATAGTCTGATAAATTTCTCGCAAGTGCCCTCTCCATAAATGGCTCATGAGCTGCACGTATGGAACGATAAGTAGGAGGAAGTCGAACAGAAGTACCCTTCCAGCTGGCATCCCCCAAAACACCATCCCAAAATGGATTGACAATATCTCTCTCTGCACTTGCATCTTCACAACCTGGTTCCCCAAACACTTTTGGCTCTTCAACATGCACAATTTTGATCCCAAACTGCGTAACTGTGATTCCGTCTCCTGAGGTAACTGTGATCTCTACAAAATCATCACTGGTCAGCTGATTCCCGAGTTTCCAATGACTTAACCACATCATTCCTTCTTTCCCTCCTGGCACTCCGTAGAACAAGGGCTGGTAAGACCATTTAAAACTCCGAGTTAAGTTATTAACTGTGATCCATGGGCAATCGAAAGTTGATTCATATGGTTTATTTTCCACTGGCTGGTAACGAAGTGGTCTTCCTTGAACTTTACGCAAGGCAAGAGGAGAAATTCTTGAAGGTGGATTTAGGCGTGGGGGACGGAGAATGCTTGGTGAGAGCCCAATTGTGGAACGCTTGTACACAACGCAAAAACTCAAGCCTTCAATTCTGGAATCACAAGTAGGTACTTTGAAGGATGTACAAGCTTCTTTTGTGAACTTTGAGCTAAACCAAGAAGGAACTCTTTCACCTGGAAGAAAAGTGCTAAAGACGCCTGGTTGATACAGTCCCTGCAAAAAAATAACGTATAAACTTTTATATGCTCTTGTCTATGTAGATATTTGCAGGTATAGTTAGCAGGACATACCTGAAGAGCAACTTTCTTTGTCCTCCTTGTTGGAGTCCACCCTTTACCGTGTATTCGGTAGTAGCTCAGTATATTAGATGTAAGATTGATCATGACATTGTCCATAGGAGCTAAGTTACACAAACCTAACTTGCTGAGCATCTGTGCTTCAGTATTTCTCAATGGCTCTAACTTGAAATTTCCATCTATTTCTGCTAACTCAACACAATTTGAGACAAGCAAATCCTTCAATCTAGATGATCTAGATTGATATGATATTTTCTCTAACAAGCTGCAGTTAGTAACATTGAGATGTTCTATATTGGGAAGTCCTAAAAGTGATTTGAGCTTTTCACAGCCTTCCACTTCTAGCTTCTTAAGTCTAGTCAGATAAGTTATGCCCTTTGGTAGACTGCAAATTTTATTTTGGCTCAAATCTAAGTTTCGCAATAAGGAGAGGCTACTGAAAGCAACTGGAAAAGCATCGTCGGATAGATTACATTTAGCAAGACTTAAACTAACCAAAGAATTAGGTAAACTAATATGTGAAACTTTAGGACATATTGTCTCCTTATTCATCCAGGACCGCAGGAACCCATACCATGGTTGGACCTCTTCTGCAGTAGAAATCATTCGATGAACTGCAATTTCATCAGCATACAGCTCTCTCAGTGAATCTACTTTATCTAGATCCATTGGTACATATTCAAGACTTGAGCAACCAGAGATACTTAGTGTGACCAGACATTTTAGCATGCAAATGCTATCTGGAAGTCTCTGCAGATTTTTGCAATTTTTGAGGTTCAACAGAATAAGTGATTCTAGACATCCGATGGTCTCATGAAGCTCAATCAAGCTTGTACAATATCGAAGGATCAATTTCTCAAGATTGGGGAGTCCAGAAAAATCAGGTGTTCGTAAAAGCTCATAGGAATGGCTGAGATCGAAAATCTTCAGATATTTAAGGAACTGAATCACAAAAGATAGAAATGAAAAATAGAGTTAGACGGAACTAAGTTTGTTGCTGCTACACTTGCAGAATGAAGCGCGTTATTAGCATACCTTGACTCCATGCCAGATTTTCCTCAATCTGCTATGTTGTAATTCAATCACTACAATGCTCTCCAGAGGAAAATCAACTGGCATGCATTCTAGTTGCATCTCTGACCAGCGCAACCATCTTAATCTCTTAGGAAAAACATCAAAAGATCCTTGAAGATCAACATGATGGAGTTGGAGCAGTCTTAACTTTTGCATTTTTTTAAACACATCAGTTTCCAGAACCAGCTCATTTTTGACTTCTTTGGCATCTGACAAATGCCATGGGAAAAAACCAAATCTTTTCTCTTTGAATTGACCTCTCTGAGGATTAGGATAGTTGATAAAGTTTTTCGATTTGTGTTTCTTGAAATCAATGGCAGAAAAGCTAGAGCTAACTATGTCATTTTCCATGAGCAGATCCATGTCAAGGATAATGCCCTGAATTGTTTGAGTGGCCTGTTCAGATAGAGGACATAAAGTGATGAGTAAAGGCAAAGGTACTCGTATGTTAACTACCAAATCAACATGAATAGCAAGTTTAATGAAGGATAAGCTATCAATGAAAAACAACTTAATTCCATTGAATCCCTATTTTAAGGGCCATATGAGACAGAACTCCTTACACTGTTCTGGATCAAGACATTAAATGTATCCTTGGAGCGCCATAGTCTAGAGCGTTTCCCAGGCTCCACTGGTGATTCTTGGCGAACAATGTCTCTTCCCATATCTCGGATCATTTGATGCATAATCACCCTGTTGGACTCACTAATTTTTACAAAATTTCTGTCAATGAGATTCTCAATTCCAATTACAGTGTAAAAGCTGCACCTATTGAGAATAGCAATTACTAAATCTCTGTCCTTCCCAACGAAAAAGCAAGCTAGGTGGAGAAATAAATTTTTATCATGATCATCCTCTAGAGATTCATAACTTACTGCTAATTTCTTGAGAATTTGATGATTCGGAATTGTTTCCAATTTCTGTATTGTGCTTTTCCAAATATCTATGTTTCTTCCTGCCAAAGTAGCACCAAGAACTTCAAGTGCTAATGGAAGCCCTCCACAATGAATTGCTACTTGTTCTGAACACACTTCAAAACCTTTAATAGGACATTTTTGACCAAATGCATGCCAACTTAAGAGCTCAACTGATTCATCTCTATTCAAAGCTTCAAACTCATAAAGTTTATGCACATCAAAAGGCCTAAGCAATCTCTTGTTCCTAGATGTCACTATGACTTTACTTCCAGGGTATAACAAGTTCTTCATTGCCAGTAGGGCATCCAATTGATCACGGCTATCAACATCATCAAGAACAAGAAGGATTCTTTTACAACTTACAGCATCTCTCATCTCAGTCATTCCCTCATCCACAAAAAACACAGGTTTCTTCTTTCTCTTGCATATATCAGAAAGAAATTGCCTTTGAAGAGAAACTAAACCTTTACGGTGTGTTGAATTTTCTCTAATGTTAGACAAAAAGCTGCTACCATCAAACTTACTGAAGTTCAAATTATATACATACTTTGCCATTGTTGTCTTGCCTATTCCACCGATACCACAAACAACAAGAGTGTCAACATCAGTAGATCCATCCACTAGCCATGAGTTGATCTTTTCAACACGCCGTTCTATTCCAATCAGATGAGGGCAAATATACAGGACTGGCCGGCTCAGTTTATTCTCAACCAGTTTAAGGATCTTCTGGATGAATTTGGCCTCATGTCTGAAATGTTTAAACAAAATGGGAAAGTAACCAACACGAAGTTATTCTGCAAGTTTGTGAAATCGAGAACTAAATCATGCAACATGAATAGAGGGGACACAGACTCCTAATAGAGTATACAGAAAATGTTATCAGCAACACAGACAAAGACATCTTAAGCAATTAGAACAAAGAAAATGGCAGGAAAGTCTAACATAGAGGAACTTCCTCTTTTTATAAATGCAAGACAAATGAAACAACAACAACAACAACAATATACCCGGTGCAATGGGGTCTGTAAAGGGTAGAATGTATACATACCTTACCACTATCTTATAAAGGTAGAGAGGTTATTTCTTAGAAACCCTTGTCTCAAAAGCTCATATGAAGTGCAAGGCAAATGAAGTGCAAATTATATTAGCAATGTTAAGTTCCTCTCTTTTTCTAATAAGGATTGCTCTCTAATCAAATACAATTTGCTTCAACACTAAAAGAAACTCATAATCTTCGACGAAGCATTGCTCAAAGTGTATTTAAAGTTAGTGAACTCACCCATCAGCTTGGTTTTGCAAGACCATTCCTCCCAAGTCTGCAACTTGTTTGAGTGCTTCCTTCCATTTTCTAATCTTATCTTTCCACTCATTTCCACTTTGATTCCTTCCCAGTTCATCAAATGCTTCTCCAATTCTCCCCTTTTGTTTCCTAACATCGGAAGGATCCACATGGTAAAATATGGGCAGAACTGAAATCCTTTTACTGCAATCCAAGATCATTACCAACTCATCAAGACACAAACTTGAAGACACATATTCATTTGAAAAGATTATAACTGAAACCCCTGATTCTTCAACACCTTTATTTTGTAATTTCAGTTTGATTTCTTCACCTCTTAATGTTACAAAACCTGCTCCCACCAGAGCTTCATAGAGATGATCTGCAAAAGTATTGCCAGTATCTTTCCCTTTGAAACTCAACAGAACTTGAGACTTGAATTCAGTAGCCATAGAATAAAGCTTCAAGAAACTGGAATTGAGGATTTTAGGCAATCAAAATTCACATCTAGAAATACTACATTTAGAAGGAAAGTCAAATGTTTGGAAATTTATTTTTAATTTTATGTCTTTTTTATAAATTCTATGTATTTATAAGAAATTACATTTTCAAATCTTACTAGTATATAAAATTAAAAAAAAGACAAAAAATAAAAAATGAGAGGAGTTAGAGCTTATAAAGAGGGATAGAAAAGAATTTTTTTAATAAATTTGTAAAGAAGTTCAAAACCAAATCTTCAGGACTTACACAGAGTCTTAGAGCATGTTTGAACATGCCATATGAAATAATGATATGAGATTAAATTGATACGAAGTAGAAGTTTTATTTAGATATGTAATTTAAAATTTTTAATTTTTATATATACACACAATCTTATTGAATGAGCAAAGTATAATTCATAAACAAGATATCAGAGTATTCTTAGGGTTGTATTGACAGCATATCTCCGTGTTCCTTTAAAAATAATTTTTTATTTTTATAAGTTTTCAAATACATATAATTTTATAAATATTAACTACTCTAGTAATTAAGATTATTTGATATGAACAATCTCATTATGTTGAATATGAATTTTTTTTAGTAAAAATCAGGATAATGATTTTTTAATAAAGTAAAAACCTAAATTTACCAATTTTAATTTATTTCATATTACCATGCTTAAATACAAATTGAGCTTAAAATAATTTTAGGAAAAATGGCTAATATGTCCCTCAATTC
>JAOTQR010000001.1:30326155-30345456 GCA_025774065.1 Solanum ossicruentum | reverse complement strand
AGTTCAATTCATGTTCTTGATCTGTACATTTTATTTAATAAGGTTGGGAATGGGTTGTTGAGCCTCATTTTCTAGGTTATATATCCTCATCTAGTCTTACTTATACAATTATACTAATTATATAAAATTCATTTTAGTGGTTGTTGATCATTCAGAATTAATTTAAATAAGGATAGAATTCAAATTAAAATTTCTACTAAAAGATCGAGTTAAAACATATATAAATTTGTTAAATTATTTATTGTAACTTTAAATAATATAATTTTTGACGCATTATTTACATTTTGGATAAATCACTAACTTTAGGCACCAATAGTGAATTTATTACAATGTATCAAAATCAAATGAAACTATCACACTCATAAATATGATGTTTATTAAATTAAAATTAGAAGTCTCCTTCATAGCAGATTGACTAGTTATTACTATGTCTAATTAATAATGTAATTTGGCTGGTTGTTTTTTGTAGTGTTTTGCTAAAACAAATATATAATTACCGTGTCATGCACACTGATGTTTACTTGAAACCTACACAATTAGATATTCATTAATATTTTGCATGGACAACTTTGATATTTAGCTATTAAAAAACTTTTCATTGATTTTTCACTCAATCTTTTATTAGGTAGCAAAAAATCAACATTTGATGTGCTGATGAAGAAAGACTCTGATATATTAGTATTTTGTTTAACATTATTTTTCAAGTTTAGATTTGTGATCTTAATCAGGTAAAAAGAAAAAGAGATAAGGTGCAGGGACGAAGCTACATTCTTTCAAGGATGGTCAGATGAATATTCTTCATTGAAAAATATCAATTGTTGAACATCCTTAATACAAAAACCACTCACCTATGTTTTATGAACTCCCTTAACAAAAATGATAGCGCCGCCACTAATAAGGTAGCCAATTAGGTCAAATTTGTAATATCCTCCTAATATTATTTTTAAAAAAATATTTTGGGTATCTATTTGGAGATTGAGGTAAAGGATAAAATTTTAATTTATGCACTTTTTTTCCCCATAATGAGTGAACTTTACGCTTAATATAAAGTAAAAAGTACATAATTAACCTAGGTGTTTAAGTGGCCATGCTGGATACAAAGGTTGTTACTAAAGCATTGCACTATTTCATCTTATATACTTTTTGTAGAAAAGAAAACATGTGTGTAGTTGTTCTCATCTGCAAAGTAATTAAACATAGTACAAAAATTGAGTGACAATTGATTGGATATTTCAACCAAATATATTTTTCCTCTAAAATCTCTAATAAAGTTAAAAAAGGTAGTTATTCATATCAAAATTCAAAATTTTGCAGAGCAAGAAGAGGAATCATATCCATCAGAATCTCTTTCCTTCAAACTTCTTTGAGTTCTTTTCCACCAAGAGAGACATTTTGCTTTTTTTAGGTCAAAGTTAATTCCCAAAGAGTCGCTTGGTTTGAATTATGCAGATAAAATATAGAATTATTTTATCTTATATTTGGTTGAAGGTATTATAAATAGTCTTTGAATTATTTATCACATTATTTTTATCTTAATGACCAGATAAATTATGTATAAATGATGAAATAACTTATTCCAAAATTAATTATTTCAAAATAACTTATTTCTGACCAAATGATCCTTGATGACTTTATAATAAGTTCATTATACTCTTCATTATATTTTTAGGATGGAACTTATTCTCATCATTAATTAATTAGTTCTAAAATTTTTTTTTACTAAAGGTTATTTCCCCACTCCTACCACCCAAAAAAAGAGAGAGAGAGATAAATTTTATTGTCTATTTAAAGTTTGGGACAAGATAATCAAGAATATTTGAACATAAACTTGTACTGGAGATTATGAAATTATTTTAACTATTTTAAATGACTATTTTTCCTATAATGTCAATTGCATGTACTAAAAGTTTTATTGCCAATATTAATTTTTCAATTAAACATTTATTTCATTGTTCTTTTCCTTCAAAACTAGTTAAATTCTCAATTGAAATTTGAGTTGGTGGAAAGTCATAGTAGCAAATAACATAACCTATCGAGAGATAATTGAATTTGATTTATTTTAATCAAATTATTCTAAAAGTTCATAATATTAATTCATTATTTATTAACATAAAAAAATTTAAATAATAACATAATGAAAGATTCATAATACATTTTCAAAAATAACAACAGATAAGGAATCGCAAAGGAAGAAAAAAAGAATAGCAAGATTGTTTGTTTCGAACAGTTCGATACATATTATTTTCTTGTTATGGGTCATACTGGGTATGCTGTTCTTGTTATTGTATGGAGCATCTGTTAATAGAAATGATATTTTTGAGCTATTTGGCTAATCAACTAACAACAAGAATATTTTTAAGCCACAATGATAGATAAAATTGATGCAATTAAAATAATTTAAGATATTTTTGGAGGAAATTATAAAAATAATTAAGATTTTTTTCCTTTTATTTTTCACTCAATATTCAACATTTATATTAAAATACAATTAAATTTAAATTTATGTTGAATACTCTTACAAAAGTGATGTCATATCATGAATCTTTTATACAAGACCTACATACAGCTTTAACCAAGAAACTAGAGCACCTAGAAATCAATATCAACTGTAAGGAACCTATCGATTTTATAGAAAATAATTAACCCTCTTATGCTAACATGATTATTGATTGTAGGGATCTACTCAAACAGATGAGGAGCTCTCCCATACAACATAGCTACAGGGAGGCCAAAAAAGTGACAGATGCCCTAATAAAGCAAGAGTGAAGTTAATAGAATATAATTCCTTTTCGTGTACGAAAGTTTCATCTGTGTTTGTTTTAGGAAAATTAGAATAAGACAAAGGCAAAACCTTTTTTCTTAGGCCGATAGCTATATGTAATAGTCTAGTAGAAATATCCCTCCCTTATAGGCTTAGCCATGCCACTTCCTTGTAATGATGTATATTAAATCTCTGATTAAAATAATGATGGATCACAAATTTAAATATAAATTATTTTAATAAAATTTAATTAAATCAAGATATTTTCAAATTTAACTCACAAAACTTTAATCATTTTTTAAAATTAAAATATATATTCAAATACAATTTCAAATATGAAGAAACTAGGTACTATAAAGAAGTTTTTTGGTCCAAAGAGAGTCAATAAGAGCACTGAAAAAAGTTGAATATTATTTCAGAATTTTGAAAAAGAAAATCGTATAGAAGGAGAAAGGAAAAAAAAAAGGCTATATAAGGGGGACCTGTGTTCAAAGAGGTAGCAGACAAAAGACAAAAGCAAGTCTCTTTTAACACAAATAAATGACCTGACAATCACGTGATCTCTTTCTCTTTCTCTCCGCTGCCTACTCTTCCACTCTACGACTAACAGTCTTTGATTCTTGAACCCACCAAAACAACCCCGTGTTGTTCTTTCCTCCTTTTAAGAATTGTTATTGTCTGGTTTCTTAAAATTCTTGAAACCATTTGCTCTCTTTCTCTCAAAGTTGAAACCTTTGTTGGAGTTCTTGAAACCCCTCTTTCACTGGGAGTCTTTTTCCACTCCCAAGATCTCCTTCTGTAGTTGAAGGTATGCTAATTTTATTTCTTTACTAATTTTTGATGTGTATTTTGTCCTTGTAATTCTTTCTGTTGTTTTTTTTTTTGCTTTGTTTTGATTCTTGGGTTTATTTATATTGGGATATTCGTCTAGCTTGTTAGTTTTTTTTTCCTTCAAAATATTCAACTCTTGGTTTTCACGCATTTGGCCTCTGTTTCGCAGAAGGTTATCTCTTTTGATACTTCTGTTACAGTTTCTTGTTGGTAGTTTGGTCTTTTCTTGACTGCATTTTGGGTTTTGAGTTGCATGTGTTTTGTGTATGTTGCTATTCTTGGTTGGGTTCTTTTGTTCTTCCTGTACAACTTAGAGTTTTTACTTGCTCATTCTAAAAATTGAAGGAAAATGGGATTTATTTCACGGAAGTTATTCCCAGCATGTGGGAATATGTGCATCTGCTGTCCTGCTATGAGGTCTCGATCTCGACAACCCGTTAAGCGTTACAAGAAATTGCTAGCTGAAATCTTTCCTAAATCACCAGTAAGTACATTAATATCACTTTTCTTGAGGTTTAACTAATTATAGCTGCTTTGTTATGCTTGAGAAGAAAAGGTGTAAAGAGTGATCAACAGTCAAATCATGAATTTGCTTTGTTGGTTGTGGATTGTGATAGCAACATTCAATTACTCTGTAACTTGTGAATGCAGGATTGCTCACCTAATGAAAGGAAAATAGTGAAATTATGCGAATATGCAGCGAGAAACCCTTTCAGAATCCCGAAGGTATTGTCCTTTTTCACTACCTGTGGATGTACACCCTTTCAGTAAAATTTGCATCCTTTAAACATGTTGGGGACTTTCCTTGATCAGATCGCAAAGTATCTTGAGGAAAGATGCTACAAAGAGCTGCGAAGTGAGCACATCAAGTTTGTCAATGTTATTGCTGAAGTGTACAATAAATTGCTTTGCATGTGCAAAGAGCAAATGTGAGTTATTAATATCAATATTTATGACTAACTCAGTGAAGTACAAGAGTTTAAACCCCAAGATTATTGTCTTGTAGTAATTTCCAGGATATGATAAACTTAGTTCTTTCTTCTTCATCTAACCTTTCCTGCTTTCCATGTTTTAGATTTCCCACAATTATTCTTTAGGTACTTTTTCAATTGAAGCGTAAGAATAAATAATTTATAACATCTTCAAAATATGCATGCCAGGATTTCGAGTTTGATATTAGTCATCATTAATTGAGCTTTCCTTACCATTTAGCTGCTGCATGTAATCAGTGATTGCAGCTTGCAGGTTCACATTATAATACATAACATCTAACTAATCCCATACCGAGCTTTGATGGGCTAGCTCTTCGTTAAGTCTGTATCGAGTTTATATCCTTACCGCTGGTAGTCTGATTGTATTATGTTTTCCTTTAGATTTTCATGGTTTGGCCAAATTGTGCTAGATAACTGAAGTAAGCCTCCTCATTATCTTCTAGGGATGTAATATATTACCAATTTGTGTATCTGCAGGGCATATTTTGCTTCTAGCGTTTTAGACATGGTTGTCGAACTGCTGGATGACTCTAAGAGAGATGTTATCAGGATTACTGGTTGCCAGACCCTGACCAGGTTTATTTATAGTCAGGTGATTAATGAAATATTGATGAATGCAGCTTGTATAATGTTAGTTTCTCTATTGGGGTATCAATTTGGATGTGTAATGAGTAGCTTATTACTAAAGATGTAACATAATTACGTAAATATCTCATTGAGACGTAAAGTAAAGTTCATGAATGTCTAATTGCATATTATTCACGCTTTGCTGTTCTGGTTGATTAAGAATTTTTGCTGATTAATTCACCTTAAAAGCTTCTTTTGGCTCCAAAACAGGTGCTCAGTATTCAACATTCATTTCTGAGCAACGCCAACGAATTATAGGGGAGGTTAAAGCTAGTGCTGCTTTTGTTACCATCTATTCATTTCTATGTATGGCGTTATTGTTCAGTTTGCTAAACTATGTTATTTTGGTAGTGGAAGGTTGTGTTATTGAATTTAAAGTGTGTTGCAGTATGCTTGGGTTCTTCCTCACTTGTATCTATGAGAATGCCTCTTTAGTCATCCAGTGTTCAGAGTCATTTCTTGTCATCTTATGTATGAGATGGGTATCTTCCCCATTTTTTATCAGCTGGTTTGTAGAATTTTATTCCCTAAGAATCTTGTATGAACAATTACTGCTTCCTAGTTATGGTAAATCCAGAGTCATTCTGCACTAACTGAAGATGGTCGTTTGGTTCCCTTTTTTTTTTCAGAAAAAAAAAAACTTACCATCTTATTGTGAAAGCAGGTAGATGGAACATACACACATAACATAGGAACTTTGGTTCCCAAAGTATGTTCATTGGCACGAGAGACTGGTGAAGAACATGAAAAGCGCAGTTTGAGGGCATCAAGTTTGCAATGTCTTTCTGCCATGGTATTGTGAAAATACTTTTATGTTTGGGTCAAAAACCATTGTTTTAACAATGCTTGATTTTTATTTTGCACCAATTCTTCTTTTTGCTGAATGTTTAGTTGGACCTGAGTAATTGAATCCACCTTTGCAGGTTTGGTTCATGGCTGAGTTCTCTCATATATTTATTGATTTTGATGAGGTTAGTAGAGTGATCTCTCTCTCTGGTACAAGATGTTCTAGTTCCTTGTAGTATAAGTAACTGTTCCGTATTTTTGAGAATATTACATACTCTTCATTTGCCAGAGCATATCTCATGAGTATTTATTGTGAAATTTCATATGAAGATTTTCTGAAATAGACAGTAATATGTTGTGGATAGGAATGTAAATCTTGTTTCCCACCTTGGTGAGTTTCTAAGAGTGTCTATCCTTTGCTTGTTTGCATTTACTGCTGATCTAATACACAAGCAATACATCTTCATTGGCTTTCAAGTGAAAATTACACCAGTAAATGTACTGAAATGTTGTTTGTTTATTTTAAACAAAATAAGCTCAAACTTGTTGTATGGCTCCATATTAGATGATCCGAGCGCAGTATCACCTCTTTCCTATTTTCCTTTGTGAATATGAAAGATCTCCAACTCTTTCAGGGGCATAATCTGTTTTCTCTCTCTCTGCATGTGGTTTTCACTTCCCCAAGTCTGATTGATACCATAATAAATTAATTACTACCTACGTTTTCAATTTGTTTGTTCTACTTTCCTTTTTAGTCTATTTAGAAAAGAATGCCTCTTCCCTTTTTTGGCAACTACTGAGTTCCACTTTTCCACAGGCATGTTTGAGACCGCAAGATTAAAGTGCATTTTGGTACATTTGACGTATCTTTAGTTTAAGACCACAAGATTCAAAAGTCTTATTTACTTTCTTAAACTCTGTGCTAAATCATAACTAAGGCAAATTGAAATGGAGGGATTATTTCTGTTTACTATGAAAGTTGTGTTTGTTCCAAAAATATATTAAAGAAAATGAAGGTCGAACAAAACTCTCAAATGACTGAATGAGCTCAATTTCTAACTATTTTCTAACTGAGATGAGCGCAAGCTTGAAGGAATCTATTGAAGTTGAGTTCGTGCTTGACCCGTAGCACATATGCTAATTGTATCAAGTCTGGTGTGCTTGTAGTATTTGTCACACGTGCAAACCTCAAGAAATCTGCTTGGGTCGGCTCATTTACAGCTCTAGGAAAAAATGCATTGTCTTGTTTCCTCATTCTAGTTGGTTATTCTAGATTTGCTGACTAGGAATTGCCCATGTATGGATGATTTCTTCTCAGAATGTTTTATATTCTCTTGTTAACAAATGACAATAATTAGCCATCATTGAAATCTATATCATCTCTTGCAGATTGTTCATGTGACTCTGGATAACTATGAGCCTGAAATGCGTAATGAAGACTTTGAACGAGGGGAGGCACACCACAATTGGGTGGATGAAGTTGTTAGATCTGAAGGAAGAGCTTTTGGTAGTGAATATGGTCCTTGCCAAATTAGACCCAGACCTGATAAGAAAGATCCATCTTTATTAACTAGGTTTGTGCCTCTAAATCACAAAAAGATATTCTAATTCGTTATTATCTGTTTTAATCACTTTATCTACTTACCTTTTCTATCGTTCTGCCTCAAATTGTTTCTACAGAGAAGAAATTGAAACACCAAAAGTATGGGCTCAAATTTGTCTTGAGAGGATGGCTGACCTGGCTGAAGAGAGCAGTACAATGCGCAGGGTGTTAGATCCAATGTTTGTCCATTTTGATCATGGGAGGCATTGGGTTACCTCACATGGACTGGCTGTGATGGTTCTCTCTGATATGATCTACTTTGTGGAAAGTTCAGGTAACCTTGGTGTTATTATCCCTAGTGTACTGATGTGCCTGCATTGGACAACTTTTCATCTGTCCTTTTGTTCACGATGGAGATTCTTGGTACATGTTGCTCATCAGTGTACGGTTGCATAATCATGTGACTTGTAAGCAGGTGTTTCTTTGATGAATTTCCCACTGCATTTCTGCTCGAATTCTTTCTTCTTCATAGATGTTCCTTTTGCATATAAAAAAGGCTACAACACCTGCTTTTTCTGAGTTGTGTTCTGGTGTCGAAGGTGAACAAAAAACATTGTAAAGTATATTGCTTAAACTGGTGGGTCAATGACTGGTATCTGTTATATAACCATCTAACACTTTAAAGAATATTGCTTAAACTCTCTTTTCCATAGTCATCATAATTCTGTTCATGGATGACATAAATATTGAAATAGACTTGATGGCATCTAAATGTTCTTCATTCTTGTGGATTCTCAGGTAATCAACAATTGATTTTAACTGGTGTAATTCGTCATTTAGACCACAAGAATGTGGCACATGATCCTCAAATGAAGTCTTATGTCATCCAAACTGCTACTGCTTTGGCTCGAGTCATTAGATTGGGAGCTAGTCTCTCAGATATACGATTTGTCGGTGACTTGTGCAGACATTTGCGTAAGAGCCTTCAAGCAACTGTTGAATCTGTTCAAGAGCAAGAGCTTAACTTCAATCTTGCACTTCAAACATCTATTCAAGAATGCTTCCTAGAAACTGCTAAAGGGGTAATTTATGTTAGTTAATGAATGATATTAGTAGGCCCTTGTATTTCTGATATTAAAAGATTTTTTTCTTAGATTGTTGATGCAAGACCACTGTTTGATATGATGGCAATGATGCTGGAGAAGTTGCCTACTGTTAAAGTGGTTGCCAGGGCTACAATGGGATCCTTGATAATTCTTGCTCATATGATCTCATTAGCATCTGTTGTTTCACGATGTCAGCAGGTAAGTAATTGCTTACTTTGTCATCACATGTTGGGTCCTCTTACATTGCTGGCTAGCTTGTTTACCGGAAAATATGTTTTCCCCCCTTCGAACTCTAGGCTTATCACATGTTTATTGTCTGTTTAAAGCAACCATATCTGAGGTTAATCAATAAAATCTTCACAGAATGTAGGATATGAATCGTTCTTTTTATGTATTCTAATGGAGGTGGAAGTATTTTCTGCCATACATGATTTCTTGTCTTTTAATGGAAATTGGCCAGTGATATCAATGGAAGCAATGAAATTTTCTTGTTGACGAATTGAAGTATGTGTTCGTCTTATCATTTGCGTTTCAACAGAATTTAATCAATAAAATCTTCACAGAATTCATTTGCGTTTCATCTTTTAATTCTTTTAGGTGTTCCCTGAGGAGCTGTTTGTCCAGCTACTTAAAGTGACTTTGCATCCAGACGTTGAAATACGGATTGGAGGACACCACATCTTTTCTGTTCTCCTAATCCCTAGTTCTAACCACATTAGACATGACATAGCCAATCATACAAGGAGAGGGAATGCCAATGGCACATCTACATTTGTGTCAATTACTTCTCTACTTGAGAAGCTTCGAAGGGAGAAGAATGGAGCTAAGTTGAAGGATGGGTATGGTATTCAAGACGATTTAAAGGAGAGAGACAATGTTGATGAGGAACACAAGCAGGGTTGGGCCCTAAACAATCCTCCGAAGTTTCAAAAATTTAGTTCTATGATTGATTGCACAGCTGTATCAGTTGGTAGCTTGAATGAGGGTGTAAGAACATTACTGATTTAACGGATATCACTTTCTTATTCTATTTTTTTTCCTCTCTTTGGTTTTTCACTAATTTCTGGCTCCACTGAGGGATGCTTTTTACTAGTTGACACAGGAACCATACATTCTGAAGCTAAACAAGGATCAAATTGTCCAGTTGCTGTCTGCCCTCTGGCTACAAGCCAACATGCCAGATAATTTGCCTGCAAATGTTGAAGCTATAGTTCAGTCATTCTGTTTAACACTTATTTCTTCCCGTGTTAAGGTGAGAACACAAAGGTTATTCACATTATGATGCTAAAAAACAAAACAAAAAAGAAATTAAATAAGTGGTCTGACTGTCAATTTTCTGTTGTTGCAGAAAACCAACAATAACTTACTAATCCGCTTTTGTCAACTTCCCCTATCACTTATGAAGTTATCCCTGGACCCTAATAACGGTATGGACTGTATTTTTGCAACTAGTAACAAACTCATTGGTATCTGGTAAAAGTGAATTACTATTACCTTGTGAATGTCTTCTTTCAGGATTGTTGCCTCCAGCATACCAGCGTTCGCTTCTTGTGTTATCAGCTGCAATGTTAGCATTTTTGGCAAAGATTTATCAGATAACTGACCTGAATATTTTACTTGAAACATTGCGGGATTTTGGTGTAAGTACTTCCTAGGATAAACTCTCATTGATTACATTTCAAGTCATGGCTACATTTTCTATCATGAAGAATTAAGGCTAACAAGGAGGTCTTATCTTGCTTTTTCAGTAAAAGGAAAATGGATAAGATATTTGCAAAATTATGGAAATAGAAAAGACTATTTTCTGTTGTTGAACAATTTCTGATTGCTACATTAGTGAAACAGAAGACACTGTCTTTCTGTTGTTAAACAAAATCTGTTGCAACATTATGGAAATGGAAGAAACTATATTTCTGTTGTTGAACAAGTTATGATTCTAACATCATGGAAGTAAAAGGTCTTTCTGTTGTTGAACAAATTACAGAAAATGATGTTTCATCTCTAATACTATGTTTGTTTAACAAATTTGTTTTAACATATTGTGTGTGTTAATATCTCCTCCATGTTCAGGTTGATCCTTTTCTGGGTATTAGTGATGGTTATCAAGTGTACCTGAAGCCTCATGCAGATGTGGGAAAATATGGTTCTGCGGCTGATAACGAAGCAGCTGTATCATCACTATCAGAATTGCGGGACAAAATTCAAGAGTGTCTTGAGATAATAAAGGACATCTTAGTTAGAAGTTTGTCTAGCATTGCAGAGGTATTAATTTTCTTTAAAATTCAATGAATACTACTACATTTCTTCACTAACCTCCGACTCTCCCCTGCCATCAAAAAAAAAAAAAAGAAGAAAGGAAAATAATCGCAAACAGGCTTGTTTGAGCACTGATCCCATCTATGCTTATTCTTTTGGGGTATGCATTAGGTTGAGGAAGATGACATATTCAAGCAGCTGTCGGAGGATTTCACACCTGATGATACTTTCATCTTTTGTCTAAAATCAATGGCTGACATGGATCATGTCCAATTAGGATCACACTCCAAAGATTCACCTTCATTTGATGAGGTATGCTCATCAAGCATTCACATGATTCTCTGTGGCATAACAGAGATACTAGTTTAGTGGTCATCATTTTTTAATTCCCCCCCCCCCCCTGTTCCCAATTTATGTGGCACTTACTTTTACTCATCCATTTCATTTTACTTGGACCATGTTGACTTGACGTTCCCCTTTAGAAAGTATTCATTAATGGTTTACTTTACTAAATTAACCTTATTAATTATGTTTGGGAAGTCTTAATTTGACTACTGGTAATCTATATATTTATTTAATGATAAGGGTAGTATTAGAAGAAAAATGATAAATTGTTCTTGATTTGTTAAAATGGACAATAAGAAGAAAAATCTACCAAGTAAAATGAAAGAGAGGGATTAATTAGCACGTTCTTAAAAGAGAATGACGACTTTCTATATTTAGGACTACTTTAACTTTAAAATTTTCATTATACCCTTAAAAGAGATTATTTATAACCACACAAATGTCTTGCTTGTTTTAGACACAAGGTTCAATAGTCTCTTCTTCTTTTTTGTTTTAACTATGTGCCCAGTCAATCAAGGCCTATAAAATGGGATGAAAAAAGTACCAAACAAGTCTGTCCATATCATCCCCTAGTTTAATGCCAGTGTCTGCTATCAGCTTCCTTATTGTTAATACATGCTCTCATCTCTCTGAATCACAACATCTTTATACGTTTGTCATTTACTGTTGCAGGAATTCTATCCGAATTCGTTTGTAGAGGATGACAAAGTGAGTGAATCCTCAATTGTTGACATCACCAGATTCGTTCCCAGAATTCCTATGTCTCCATCTCCTTCGATGTCTCATGTTGTGAGCATTGGACAGCTTCTTGAATCGGTAATCTTCCCCACAACCCCTTTATGTGTCCACCTACATGCATCTGTCTTTTTGCCTTGTGTGTACCCCCTAGAGGTGAATTTGTTTGTAGAAGGAGAATATAATTGATTTGTCTGTTTGATCCGACTGTTGCCACATTATTAATGAGTGTGTAAATTACTTTGAAGACAAGTAAAAATCTTTCATGTAATCAATTATAAAGGTAACTCGTAATTCACATCATGTGCAATACTACTTTACGGTATGCTGCATGATATCACTTTTCTGCTAACGAGTTCACCTTTTATAGCAATCTAAAGTTGTGATTGTTTTTTGAAAAGTTATTGATTGCTCCCATATTTGATCTACTGTCAAAGCAAAGCTTTTCTGATTGTCAAGTTCCCCTCGTCTGAAATTGTGTGAGATACTTGCAATTTTGATTAGTAGGAATAACATATAAACATGAAATACACATGCTGTCTCATCCCATGCGACATCCTGCAAAATGAGAAAATGTGAGTTAAATATGAAACAAATTGTGTAAGTTCTACTTGGTTATGTACCGTCAGTTGTATTTGCATGCTGGTCTTGCACTTGAGTTTATCTATAAAGTTAGCTTCATATTTGCATCTCCTGTCAAGTTAAAGAAATAGATTACATCATCCAATATTATTCTAGGTCCTCTTGCTTATTCTCTAAGAACAGTTTCCACGCGTCCGTCCTTGTTAGACAAGGGTCTCCCTGATCTGTATCTTTAATCTATGACATGAGAGTGATATTGTGAGGTTGTATTAAAAATTGAAACTAGAGACGGATAAACTGCAGTGATGATATGAAGAAAATACGAGTAATCACAGTTTTGGTTGGTCCAATGCATGAGAGAACCATGATTCTCCTTATTGTTCCTTAAGTTGGTTTCTTTTCTCAGGCACTCGAGGTGGCTGGTCAAGTAGCTGGTTCGTCTGTTTCAACTTCACCACTTCCATATGATACCATTGCTAGTCAATGTGAATCTCTGGGCACAGACTCAAGGAAGAAACTCTCTAATTGGTTAGCTCATGAAAATCATTGTGCAAAAGAAGCTGGTGTGGTGTATCCTGCCTTCCTGGCTAATGGGCCATCTGCAGTTGCTAAGGTGATCTTGTGTTAACTGTCTTCTAATTAGATCTTCATGTGTGTTCTTAATCTGAATCTCCCTTGACAGAGAAAGTTCGAGCACAACTGCGATCTTTTTTGGAGTCTCAGAAAATTCCCCTTACTAAGCCTAGACTTTTCTTCTATTTGCGATCTTTCAATTTCTTTCAATTTCCAGTGTAGAAGTTGCTTTTGTTCTTTTTTGGAGTCTCAGAAAATTCCCCTTACTAAGCCTAGACTTTTCTTCTATTTGCATTTCATACTGATATCCACAAGGTGTGTGTTAACGTCCGCAACTTGTCTTGTGTTTGCTGCAGATACTTCAAGAAGATGTACCTGTTAGAGGACCTCCACTTTCAAATGAACCATGGCTAGCACTGAGGCTTCCTCCTGCAAGTCCTTTCGATAACTTCCTCAGAGCAGCTAGAGGTTAGACCGGATGCACGCAATGCAACTTCTCCTTAGTTTGTAAATGGCATCACGTTTAGCTAGTGATCGACTACTAGGTTTAGCTAACCCTTTTGCTTTAATTCCAACTCTGGAGCTGTCATGCCCCAACTTATTGAGTCTCTGTATTACTAGGTGTACCTTTGTCATGTCATTGTTGTAAAGTGCAGTATTACTAAGCTGTATTTAGTTATAACTTATGCTAGTATTATGTAACTAGGCTTGCTTTCAACTCCAGCTCCTCTTTTTAGTTTCAATTCTCTCTCTTAACAATTTGGTGAAGTGTTAAATTTTTTTTTCCTGCTATCTGGTGCCTAAATATAGGGGTGGTAAAATTAAGTCCAATCCGACCAACCCGGTATGTGCAACAATACAAGTCCTCTCTAACAACAGTGGAATCCCACAATACAAGTCCTCTCTCAAAAAAACAAGAGTAAGCTCGATGGACTAAAGTTTCTGTTATGCATAGGGTCCGGGAAAGAGTCTGACTGCTAGGATCGAGCCTTTTCAGAGGCTGTCTAGTATGCTGGATTTTCTCTCAAATTAAAGGAATAAGATTTTAATTTTGAAAACTGTCTTAGCTAAACCTACGAAATAATAGTATTTTCTTTTGTCTCCTGCACGATGTGATCAATATATGTTGAATAAAATATGCTGCCAGCAGGTTCATGATCACATGCTTACTCGTTCGTGCTCCCCATAATCAAGAAACGTTTAACTAATAAACGTAATTAGTAATCAATATTCCTTTTTAGTCCGTCAAAATGAAGTTGTTACGTCCTGCTGTTAAGTCCCATAGTTATTGCGATAGCGGATCTGCAGCAATATTGGCCATACGATGTGAGTTATTGGCCATACAATGTGAGTGGTATAATTCCTGCGGTATTTGTCTTCGGGAAGTCTATAGCTGATACAGGGAACAACACTGGATCCCTACGCTAGCCAAGGCAAATGACCCACAATATGGAAAAAACTTCAGAGGAATAGGCAATGGGAGATTTTGCGATGGAAAAGTTCCCTCTGATCTTTTTGGTACGTACATCTCCATTTCATAATAGACGAAACTAATTGTTTTCAACTTGATATATAGTTGAACTACTGGGAATAAAAAAAATCCTGCCTCCATATCTTGATCCAAAACTACAAGCTAAGGATCTCATAAGAGGAGTTAATTTTGCTTCATCTGCTTCAGGATATGATCCAGAAACATTAGATATCGTGGTATGTATCTAATTTTGGGTCCTTTTTCCTTTTCTTCACTGAATTTCCTTCCTTATATTTGCTGAAAAATGCAGAAACCTCCAACAATGCCTAAACAGTTGAGAGTTGTTCATAGAATATATTAGCAAACTCAAAAGGTATTGTTGAAGAAACAAGAGCCTCAGAAATTTTGAGCAAAAGCCTTTACATAATACTCACTGGCCAAAATGACATTCAATTTAATCCAGCTTCCTTTGAAAACCCATCGTACATCGACGTCATGATCAACTTTGCTTCCACTTTTTTGCAGGTACTAATTAATTTTGACTCTGATTGTTCTATGTATAGTTGAATCGTCATTATATAATTTATTTCCAAAATCAGGAGATGTACAATTTGGGAGCTCGCAGGATTGGTGTTTTTGGAGTAACAGCATTAGGATGTGCCCCATTACACAGGAATTCTATAGGAGGAGGAATTCACAGAAATTGTATACATTCTCTCAACAGTAAAGCATACTCCTTCAACAACAAACTCTCCATGGAGATAAACTCTCTTGTTAACAAATTTCCAGACTCGAGAATTGTTTACCTTGACTCCTACAATTTCCTCCTTGATCTAATCAACAATCCTACTAAACATGGTAAATACTAAGTAATAATGTTATTATAATAGCTAAATTGGGATACGAAATCGATTTCATTCTGTTTATTTCTCTTGCGACAGGGTATAAGATCGTAAAAAATGGGTGTTGTGCTATAGGTGGGAGAATAGAGTTGGTGGTACCTGTCTGCCCAATTGCATGTCCAAATGATGATGAATTTGTTTTTTGGGACATGTTCCACCTTGCAGAGAAAGGCTATAGACTCTTGGTCCATCAAGTTCTTCAACAACATCTTCAAACATTTATTTCATGATCAAATTATTTCTGGTGTGATATAGCAATACTAAAGTCATTCTTGTACTATCAAATTAATAACTTTTATTACATCATTCTCGATAATTGAGTGACAAGGAATCAACTCCTATTTATATTGCCTGATATGGTGAAACTTCTCTATAGTGGCATTGTTTGTCTGAAAATTTCATAATTGCTATAGTGAGGTGGTGTTATATATGTATAGTTGTTATAAACAAAAGTATGTAAAATTATTCTAATTGGAATAAACTGTTGTCAACAATGGGGTCTTACTTGTGTACTTTGTTATTAATCTATGAAAAAAATATATACTTACAAATAGTGATGTTCTTTTCTTTGTGTAAAAGTATGATAAAAGATGAGCAGTGTGGAAAAATCTTATAGTGAGGTTAGTGTCATTGAATGAGAGAGTTGAAACAATACAAAAAGGAAAAGAGAGTAATTTTATATTGAAGGAAGACGTTGTTTTGATGGGGCTTTGGGCTCTTTCAATTAATCTGGAATTATTTGAGTCATACGATATTGTTGGGCTATTATATTCGGAGGAAACAAGTCAAGAGTTGTATTATTTGATCGGCATAGATAATATCATAATAGACTTTAATTTCCTTAAAGCGAGATTTTCACATTTCATTAGCCTAAATATTTATTATTCATTTTTGTTATTTCATTTTCAACCGTGATATATGGTATGTTCGCCTAATTAACAATATGTCATAAGTCAGCTAATGAGTACTCCCATATGGCTTCTTTTCTCAGGCACTCGAGGTGGCTGGTCAAGTAGCTGGTTCGTTTCAACTTCATTGAAAATTAAATGCTTTTGGATCTCCATTAAAGAGTTAGGCAGCAAACAACAACAACATAACTTTGCTAGTGAAAGCAACCCAAAATAAATAAGATACCTTAGATAGGACGACCACATTAGTTTATTTTTTTTAATGAATAAATATGACTGCATGGATGGAAATTAAATACTCTTATATCTTTGTTGCAAAGTTAGGCAACAAAATAATTGAAAGAGTAATTGAAACAATAAATGTGTGTTAACTGTCTTCTAAATAGATCTTTATATGAATCTCCCTTGACAGAGAAAGTTTGAGCACAAGTGCGAATCTCACATGCTTGCACGTTCGTGCTCCCGATAATCAAGAAACGTTTGACTTATGAACAAATTATTTTGATCTGAGGAGAGAATTAAAGAAAATGAAGTTGTTATTCAGTTATGTTGTCCTGTTGTTAAGTCCCATAGGTATTGCGATAGCGGATCTGCAACAATATCGACCATACAACGTGAGTGGTATAATTCCTGCAGTATTTGTATTCGGAGACTCTGCAGTCGATACCGGGAACAACAACTGGATCCCGACACTAGCCAAGGCGAATGCCCCAGAATATGGGAAGAATTTCAAAGGAGGAATGGGCAATGGGAGATTTTGCGATGGAAAAGTTCCCTCTGATCTTTTTGGTACGTACATCGGGAAATGATTTTCACCCAAATAAAACTTAGTATATACTAATTATTTTCAACTTGATATATAGTTGAACTATTGGGAATAAAAGAAATCCTGCCTCCATATCTTGATCCAAAACTACAAGCTAAGGATCTCATAACAGGAGTTAACTTTGCTTCATCAGCTTCAGGATATGATCCACAAACTAGTGCTGTATTGGTATATTTTCTTTTCCCTTTTTCTTCCAATTAATTTTTTCAATATATTTTTCATTAATAATGATATGTTTTCTTTTTTTTTTGTCATTGATGAAAATACAGTCAATTCTATCAATTCCAAAACAACTAGAGTTGTTCAAAGAATATATTGGAAAACTTAAAGCAATTGTTGGAGAAGCAAAAACCTCAGAAATTTTGAGCAATAGCCTTTTTATAGTAATTTCTGGCCATAATGACATTCAACTAAATCCAGCTTCCCTTTTAAATCCATCATACACTGATCTCATGGTCAAGTTTGCTTCTAATTTCTTGCAGGTACTAATTTTACTTCCCACACACTATACTTTTTAATTTGATTGTTGAATGAGCTCATTTTTGTTCTTGTTTGAAAGGAATTGTACAAGTTGGGGGCACGTCGGATTGGTGTATTTGGTGTACTACCATTAGGATGCTTGCCATTTCACAGAAATACTGGAGGAGGAATTCTAAAAAAATGTGTACATTCACTTAACCAGAAAGCATACTCATTCAACAAGAAGATCTCCACTGGGATAAAGTCTCTTAGTGGCAAATTTCCTGATGCTAAAATGGTCTACATTGACCTTTTTAATTTCACAATTGATCTAATTAACAACCCCACAAAATATGGTAAGTGTTGTTCTTATAAATTAACTATGTTCAATTTATGTGTTACAGTTTAATTTGACGTATGGATAATTTGTTGTGGCAGGGTATAAGGTTACAAAAAATGGATGTTGTGCTCTGGCTGAAAAAGTAGAATTGTTAGCTGCTTGTCCCATTGCATGTTCAAATGATAATGAATATGTTTTTTGGGACGGATTTCACCTTACAGAGAAAGGCTATAGATTGTTAGTCAATCAAGTTCTCAAGCAACATCTTCAAACATTTATTTCATGACCACATTATTTCTGATATATCTATAGTAAAGTCATTCTTGTGTTATCAAATTAATCAGCGACTTTTACCGCATCATTTTGGATAATTGAGTCACAACGAATCAACAACACCTATTTATATTGTCTGATGCAGTTTGTCTGAAAGTTTCATAGTTGTTATAATGAAGTGTTGTTATATATTTATAGTTATAAATAAAAGTATGTAAAATTATTCTTTTGCACTATTTATGTTGTAATTGAAAAACAAAATCTTTATGTATTTTGTATTTTGTAAAGTAATATTATAGAGATATTTCTGTAATTATATATGATCGAATGACTTTCCATCAATCGAGGATGAAGCCAAAGATTCACTATTTTTTGGCTTTGGGGTATGATGGAATAAAGCAAAATGGCTTTTTAAACTATCTACGCTTCTTTCAATTGTGAAGTAGCAGTTAGTCAATGCAACTTTCGACGCTCATCATGGGTCATTTGGAAACAGTTGCGCTATGTTTTTAAACATAGGGGTCAGGCTGCGTACATCCGACCCCCCCTAACCCTACAATGAGCGGGAACCTTTGAGGTATTGGGGTAATGTTGTTGTTGTATATATGATCGAATGAACCGCCTTGGTTATCGACGATCAAGCCTATTCTAAAAATTATTTCTTTAAATGGGCTAAACCACCTAACTACGAGCTTAACAAAGATCATAATGAGAATTTGGTCATGACTTTTATCTCTTTTGAAAAAATGTACCAACAATTTTGCATGCTATTCTAATTGGTAGGAACTGTTATCAACAATGGGGTCTTAATTAATTGTATACTTTGTTATTTAATCAAAGAAAATAAAATTTATTTTTACAGATAGTGAATTTTTGTGTGTGTGTGTGTGTGTAAAAGTATGATAAAAGTGTTGTGCGGAACGAAATGGAAAAAGAAAATAAACAAAACAAAACACACAAGTTTTACGTGGTTCGGCAGTGTGCC
>JAOTQR010000001.1:30308581-30326055 GCA_025774065.1 Solanum ossicruentum | reverse complement strand
GGCTTGGTAACTATTCAAATGATGGCTTGGTAACTATTCAAATGATGGCTTGGAAATGAGCCACTTTTCCAACAAAAAGATGGTAGTGTGGGAAAATCTTGCAGTGAGGTTGAATGAGGGAGTTGAAACATTACAAAAAAACGAGTAATTTTATATTGAAGGGAGACATTCTTTTGACGGAGTTTTAGACTCTTCAATCAATGTGTAATTGTTTGAGTAAGATGAGTTGTGTTTTGGAGGGGACAACGTCAAAAGTTGTATTGTTGAATCGATATAGATTATATCATAGTGAGTTTAAATCTCCTAAAAGAAAGTGAGATATTTTCATCTCAACCTAAAAATTTATTTATTCATTTTTATTATTTCATTTTAAAGTGTAATATAATATGGTATATTCACCTAATTAACAATATATCATAGTCAACTAATGAGTACTCAATATATAACATATGTATAAACATTATAGCATGCTTAACATGAACATATATTTATTTTATATGTAAAATATAAAACAGCCAACCATAGAATACCAACTCCTGGAAAGAAAGCATTATGTGATGAAATAAAATAAGCTGCTTTACGCGTACGCCCCTATTATTGTCAAGAAACTTTTTTTACTTTGACAAACAAAAGATCTTCTATAAATGTTCCATTATTTCCGGTACTTAATTGGCAAACAACTAAAATATTTTTGAGGGGACATATTAATGAAAATGAAGTTGTTCTCTGGTACTTTGGTATTGTTTAGTACATTCCTTGTTGCCAGATTTGCTGCAGCAGATCTGCAGCAATCATATAACGTAAGCAATATAATTCCTGCAGTATTTGTGTTTGGGGACTCCATAGTTGATACTGGCAATAATAACTATCTTGTGACACTAGCCAAGGGGAATATCCCACAAAATGGGAAAAATTTCATGGGAGGAAAGGCCACTGGAAGATTTTCTGATGGAAAAATTCCCTCTGACATTATTGGTATGTTCTTCTTAATCCTCATCATGTGTCAACTGATCTACATATATAAACGTTGGTTTATCAACAATACAGAAAAAAGCTTTCTTACCCCATATGGTTCATATTTATATGAATTTCTCCGCTAAGGTGTACACACGAAGTGACTAAATACCCTTCATTTTTGGACCAAAGTATACATCAAGGACATTTTTATTCCTTTCGTATAGTTTAAGGGTATTTTTGACCATTTTCCCCTTGTTTTATTACAGTGGAACAATTGGGAATAAAAGAGTTGCTGCCTCCTTATCTTGATCCAAAATTACAAGCTAAGGATCTCATAACAGGTGTCACCTTTGCTTCAGCAGGTTCAGGATATGATCCACAAACTAATGCTATATTGGTACATTTTCTTTTCCCTTTTTCTTCAATTAAATTTTCTCAGTATATTTTTCATTAATAATGATAAATTTTATTTTTTTGTTGTTGATGAAAATACAGTCAATTCTATCAATTCCAAAACAACTGGAGTTGTTCAAAGAATATATTGGAAAACTTAAAGCAATTGTTGGAGAAGCAAAAACCTCTGAAATTTTGAGCAATAGCCTTTTTATAGTACTCTCTGGCCATAATGATATTCAACTAAATCCAGCTTCCCTTTTAAATCCATCATACATTGATCTCTTGGTCAAGTTTGCTTCTAATTTTTTTCAGGTACTAATTTCATTTCCACACACTATACTTTTAAATTTGATTCCTTAGCGGGATTTCAGTGGTATGTTATTGTCGTATAAATTAACTAATTTTTGTTATTATTTGAAAGGAATTGTACAAGTTGGGGGCACGTAGGATTGGTGTATTTGGTGTATTACCAATAGGATGCATGCCATTTCACAGAAATACTAGAGGAGGAATTCTAAAAAATTGTGTTGATTCTCTTAACAAGAAAGCATACTCATACAACAGCAAGATCTCCACTGAGATAAAGTCTCTTAGTAACAAATTTCCTGAGGCCAAAATGGTCTACATTGACTTCTACAATTTCACATTTGATCTAATCAACAACCCTACAAATTACGGTAAGTATTGTCCGTATAAACTTACTTTGTTTAATTTATGTGATATGATTTAATTTAGCATATGGACAATTTGTTGTGGCAGGGTATAAGGTTACAAAAAATGGATGTTGTGCTCTGGTTGGAAAAGTAGAATTGTTAGCTGCTTGTCCCATTGCATGTTCAAATGATAATGAATATGTTTTTTGGGATGGATTTCACCTTACAGAGAAAGGCTATAGATTGTTAGTCAATCAAGTTCTCAAGCAACATCTTCAAACATTCATCTCACATGATAATTCACTCCTTTATTCTTCTATTTAGTTGTTGTTATTTTTGGGATTTCCTTTACTGTTTTTATCTATTGATTGTTTGCAGTTTGCAATTTTGTATTAATCTTTTCTAAAAAAAGTACGTAATACATTTTTGTATTATTATAAAAATATATCAGTTTCATTTATCGAAAGATCTTCGTTATTTATTTATTTTTTTAAAGGATACTGAGCTTATTTTGACGTTGGACATTCAGTCTAATTAACAAGCTTGTATGATTACAAATAGTGTAGTTTACAATCATTTATCCATGATATAAATCATTATATATTACTAACTAATATCATAAACAATAATTGCTATCTTACGAAAAAAATAATCTAGAATGATAAGAATTTTAATAATGAATTTAGCTTGGGTATACCTCTGATCATAAATTTACTCATTTCTAGAAAGTAAAAAAATATTTTTTTCTTAGTTTATTCATAATAGATTAAATTATAATGTCAATTTAGTATAATTATTTGATTACATAAAAACTCACTCGTCTAAATGAAAGTAAATTTCTTTAAAAAATAATTAGTACATCTTTTAATAATACAAAATATTACTATGTATTTTGATCCGAAGAAAATAATTGTCATTTTAGTCAAACTTTCATGTAGAACCAACTCACAATTATTTATCAGTTGAGCAGTAGTAGTAAGTAAACAATTTTGGAATAATTATCAATATCTTTTTTTATTAAAATGAGATTAAAAGAGTTTTCATTTTAAAGAGTCTAACTTGTATTTCTTTTACACAAATTCACTCCCTTCTAAATAAAATACGAATAATTGACTGCATAAATTTTTATAATTAATATTCAATTCCGTCCCAACCGTATAATTTTCTTTCCCTGGGCTCTATCCCCAATTTTGAAAAGAAAAGGAAAGGAGATATTTTCACTAAAGTATTTTTTTAAAATTAAATAGTGTCTATATAATGTGCTTATTCAGCAGTACATAAAAACTAACTTATCTAATTAAACAGCAAGTCAAAGTAAACTAATTGAATACATTCAAAATGCAATGATCTGAAGATGATTTTACATAAGAAAACGATATAAACTAAATATTTACTACACAAACAGAGTAAAATACATTTATCAGCCTTTGATGACACAATAAATACAACAAAAAAAGGACCCCTAAAAGGGAAACTGCAAAGTACTTGGATGTTCAAGGAAAATATTGAAAAACTCAAGACTTTTCCGCACACTCTGGGTTTAAATCTTGTCTGAAGACTCAGTTTTTAACCCTCGTCAAGATGGCAGGTTGAAGCTGACAGGCAGAAAGATGAATGTGTAGCCCCGTCCACGTAAAGGACCAAAGAGGTGGAGCAATATGGAGGCCACGGAAGTAAAATGCCAAGAATGTTCTTCGTAGCACAACGACGACATGGGCACATCCGCAATTCATGGAGTCCGCCGGGTGCTCGAGCACCCATTAATTCAGTACCAAACATTATATATTTATGTAGAAATTAAAAAAACAGTATAAATTTAATTTAGAGCATCTACTAAATAAATGATTTGGTTGGTCAACGGTTCAAGGTGGGTGCTTAAGGTTTTTGTAGTGTTATTGGTTCTAAGTTCAAGTCCCAACCTCTTATACATATTAGATAGAAGATAAATTTAAAAATCAAATATTAATACCTTTCTGATTATGTAAAATTATTTAGTTTGAGTTAAATATAAAAAAATAAAAATTTCATGTAATATGACGGAGTAAAGCATTAAAATAATATTTTAAGTGTGTATTAAATGGGGTGGAGATTTACACACAAAATTATAATGCATATGAATTTTAATTTCTTTGCAATGACCATTTTGGGTCGAGCGGCGTAGGTTTATGGGAAGGGTGCTAAGCTGCGCTGTTGTACAACCTTCCAAGCTCGTCGTTCTCGTTATTTGCTTACTCCAACACTCAACTCTTTAAATTGCCCCAAACCCAAAACCTATCTATTTCTTTTCATCTCACCAAGAAAAAATCCAAGAAAAAAATGGCTCATTCTTGCATAGCCACAGTTTCCTCCATCTCTAAATTCAACTCCCCCTCCGATTCTTGCAATCTTTCCTCCATATCCCTACCTTTTAAGCATCTTTCCTTCAGGTACTGAGATGGGTTTGTATCTTTTCACTTGTATATGTTGCTAATACTGCTTATTTCTCTTGAAGTTTTGATTTTTTTTCCTTTTGGTTAACTACCCAGGAAAGTAAAGACCGTTGGGAAAGTGAAGCATAGGGGAAATTGCACTGTGAAGGCTGTGTACTCTGGAGCTGAGTGGGAATCTCCAAAGACTTCGCGTTCAGGAATTTGGTCTATCAGGTTCTTTCCCCAACCCAATCTGTTAAGGGTCTTGGTTGAGTTTCTTGGTAAATCTGAACTTTTTTTCAATGTTCCATCAGCAGGAAATTGTCTAATTTCAGAGTGGAGACTACACTTTTCGTTCTTGTCGTTTGGATTTTTTATGGTTGATGAGTGGATTGGGAGGTTCGAAAATCTTGGGGTTAGGATTTGTAATACAACATTTCCCGTGTAATCCCAGGGTCGGGGAGCTTAGTGTGTATGCAGACCTTACTCCTTTACCTTGGCAGGTAGAGAGTCTGTTTCAGATAGACCTAGTACAAGATTAGTAGTAGAAGAAGACAAGATATTGAAAGGAGCATTGAGAAGCTAGTATGATATCAAAAACATCAAATGACAAACACAAAATTGAGTAGTGAAATGAATTTTGAATTCTTGAAAGTCGTGAAGGTTGTTTGTTAAAAAATGTACATAGAATAGTATTGTTTGCGATGAGTTTCCCAGGAAATAGCTTCTCTACCTATATAAGTACATTCTACCCTCCCCAGACCCCACTTATGGGATTCCACTTGGTATGTTGTTGTTGTTGTTGTTATAGAATAGTATTGTTAGTGGAATGGTGTCAAACATTTTGTGACACCCCCAAATGGAAAGAATTTGTATAAATTGAGACAAAGGAAGTAATACTTCTATCCATATTTTCATCTTCCTTCTTAAAAGTAGATAGAAGGGTGTTTTCTTAGGTCATTTAATGGTATTTTTACAAGGTGTGAAAGATCCAGTTTCATGGACTTGTGGAGCTCTTAAGTTGCAAGAATTCATTGTTAATAACAGAATTGTTATGTCATCTTATTTTGTTATGTCTTACGATTTTCCTTGCTATTGAGTTTTTTAGGGATGACCTGCAAATGCCACCATCACCTTATTTTCCTACGTATGCCCAAGGTCAAGGACCACCACCGATGGTACAAGAGCGATTTATGAGTGTGATCAGCCAGCTCTTTCAATATGTAAGAATTTGTGTTCTTGTGGTAGATTTACCATTCACCGGAAAGTCATGATGTACTTGCTAAACTTTTAATGTTTTTGTTGTTGCTGTTATCATCTTCTTGTAGAGAATCGTACGATGTGGTGGACCAGTTGATGATGATATGGCTAATATCCTAGTTGCTCAGCTTCTTTATCTTGATGCGGTTGATCCCACAAAGGTGTATTTCTAGACTACTTTTTTTTCATGGGATAGACTTGGTTAAAATATTAGATGTTTTAATTTCAAGGAGATTCTGCATCGTTTATTCTTTTGGTAGTGTATATCATCTTTTGTGTTCGTGAATATTTTAATCCATCGCATTTGTTTGCCGAAATATGATCTGCCTAGCTTAATTGCTTGAGTAACTTATGAATTTCTTGCCTCTTTTAATGGAATTTTGAGCATGTCATTTCAATTGGCATGCCAGCATAACTTATTTGCTTGAACTAGCCTACTGAGGCCACAGTGGCCCAGTTGTGCATGAACCAAATGAGTGAAGTCTGTAGAAAGTTGAGCCTAGGGAAAACGTGAAAATTCTACCTTTCCTTCTCTTTTGCTTGGTCTATTCTTATTGACTGTTGTAGTCGACAACCCTTATGCTATGTCTATATGAGGCTTGCCCTTTGATCAGCTTCGCTTTAATGAATAAAACCTTGCTTTTATTGAACAAGAAAGAATACACAGATGCTGCTATGTTTTTGTCTATGCGGCTCTGCTTCTCTTTTGACATATGCTTGTGACTTTTCTTGGAGCATCCCTTTTCAGTGTAGCTTTTAATTCTAAAACTGTTTTCCAGACTTTTTAACTACATCCTTCTATTTACGTTTTACATAGCTTTCTTTTAATTCAACTGAGCACCTCTTTAATATATTTACCACACAGGACATTGTTATGTATGTCAACTCTCCAGGAGGGTCAGTAACAGCAGGTACAACCAAGTGTTCCTTCAATCTCATTTTTCTGCTGCTTGCGATAATTTTCAGCTTTTATCGCAGCGTTTAACTGTTATAATCAGTTTTTGCCGTCTAGTTTAATGCATGGTTTATCAATTATGATGCAACTATTATTATCTCAGGAATGGCCGTTTTTGATACCATGCGACATATTCGACCTGATGTCTCAACTGTCTGTGTTGGACTCGCTGCAAGGTATGGATTGGTTACTTACGTACTTTTGTGTTTCTCTTGGAAGATGATCTTACCATACATTGTTACTTGTAATGCATTTGTGAAAATCACCTTTACACAACCCATGATGACTACATAGCTTTCAAGTGTAGGTTCTTTTATTTGATTAAGTAACTTCCCAATTTCTTTCATTTATTGGCATTTTTGACAGCCTCTCCTTTATTTTAGGTACTTCTAGTGTTATCAAAATCTCAGATAAAGCATGGGCTTTAACGAAACAAGCTGCAAAGGGAGGAAAAGTGCAAATATATAGGTTTAGTGCAAGACTAATAATTATAAGCATTAATGATAAATATATGAACAGACAAATTGGAAAAAGTTACGATAACATGAAATATGAATTTTTAGTGTTGCCTCTTTAGAACTCATTTGCAAGAAAATTATGCCTTAGAACCTTGACGACGGCACTAAAGCGCACATTAAGCAAGGCAAAGTGCTCAACATGTTCAGCCCTTGCTTCAGGGCATAGACGTGCCTTTGACAACATTGGGCAGTTCTCATTGCTCGTTACTTCACACTTATCTATTTTGGTGCCAAAGTTCACAAATAAGTCCTCAGAATATAGGGGAAATATTTGAAAATTTTGGGATTGGATTTGCTGTTCCTTCCTCTCTTACTCCTTAGTTCTTCCATTGCTCCTGTTTACTACCCTTAGCCCCTTTTAAGCCCCTCTTCCTTTACTGTGCCAGTTCACGTGATCCCAAGTTTTCTGGGGACGTCCTGCATGGAGAAGTACACAATGTCAAAGAAATTAATGTAATAATTTATTATGTTCATGTTGGTGTTACATCGCTTTTACAGTTCACCCACCTTGCATGCAGCTATTTCCTTAACCTTCAGATCAATTAGATGGGTGAATGGTGGAACAATTTACAAGTTTATTTCATTCTCTCTTTTTTGGTGGGGGTGGGGTGGGAGTGTTAATTGAGACTTTATATTCAGTTACAGGTGAAATTTATGGACTTTGTTTTACTTTTAGTACCGTGGGGTGATTACTTTGGCCTTTTTCTTTTTCATGGAATAAATAGATTACATTGCTAAGCTAATTTATGTTTTGCGGCACTGCAGTATGGGGGCTTTTATTCTTGCTGCTGGCACTAAAGGTAAATTGAATAGCAGATTCAAGTCTAAAGTAACTTTCTTTATCCCACGCTTCCAGTTTTTGCTCTTAACTTTTGATGCTTTTTATCACCTTAAAGGAAAGAGATATAGCTTACCAAATTCAAGGATAATGATTCACCAGCCTCTTGGTGGTGCTCAGGGTGCTCAAACTGATATAGATATACAGGTAATCACTTACTTTGTTGTATGCCACAATTTCTATTTCAAATGTTTGTATTAGGGAGTGTTTAGTATGAAAGGAAAATGTTCTCCAGAAAAATAAGTGGAGTTCTTACTTATTTTCTAGTATTTAGTATTTGTATTGTAGGTAAAATTTATTATCCTTAAAAGTATTTGTGTACGACATAGACAAACTATGGGAGGTGAGGGTAAGGATGGGGGTGAAGATGAGATGTGTTTGTGGAGGACACTATTAACGTGGAATTCCACTTGTGGAACTTGTTTTTCCTACTCCCACTAGGGAAGTCATTTTCCACACCGAACACATCCTTGGGAGATATAATGGTCTGCAAAGTACGTCCGGTGATTTAAAAGTTCCATTTGAGAATCCCTATCCCTCCGAAAAGAGATGCTACAATCCTGATCCTGATCCTGATTTTTTTTAATACAAATTATACTCAATGTGCTGGCCGATAAAAAGTACATTTGAATAATGCACTAATAACATAAGATGGGGGAACAATTTCCAATTTTGTGTTTATTCAGTGAATACTGTACAACTGGAAATCTAATTCTAAATTTCGCAGGCCAGAACCTCTGACCCTTGAAAAGCAAAATCAGTCCGCACAAGGTGCTTATGAAGAAAAGTACCTGCGGATGACTAGTCTCCCCGCACCCCCAAAACAAATGCATAGAAAGGAGTACCTTTGGATAATGCCCTTGTAATGGAAACTTGCAAGGAGATTTCCAGTTCTTTGCATTTAGAGAATGATATAATACAATCATATGATTATCAGCCCCAAACATTGTGGGATTATTCCGATACAATCTCATAAAAAAGCTATTCTTTTATAACTGTTCATTTAGAGAATGATTCTAGTTTAGACGATATTCTCCAACAAGTTAATTTTCCCATATTCCAGCTTATTTACACTAGTTAGTCGAGCTTATAAAATTCTGTTTCTCTTGTGCAATAACTCAAATTGTGGAACTTCTCTTTGATAAGTTAGATTGGTAAGGATGAGATACTTGGAGCTAAATCAATGCTAACAATGATGTGCAGGCTAATGAGATGTTGCATCACAAAGCAACTTTGAATGGTTACCTTGCCTACCAGACTGGTCAAACCCTTGAGAAGATTAACGAGGACACGGATCGTGATTTTTTCATGAGCCCAAAGGAAGCTAAAGAGTACGGAATAATCGATGGTGTCATCATGAATCCAATGAAAGCCCTTCAACCACTTGCAGCAGCTGCTGAACAATCATAGTTGTACTGAAAGTATGGTCAATTTTCTCCCATCATTTGGCTCTTCCCCCTGGATCATCAATATAGTCATGTCTAGAGATTGTAAGTGATTACTGAGTTTTGGGTAGACATATGACATGCCCCGCGCCCATTTCGCCCCATAGGGTCGTAACACATAGTATTCCTGCTGGCAGGAGCAAATGTACGCAAATTTTTACTTGTTCATCAGAACAAAAATTGGGGAAGAGTTTAATGTACCCTCCCAAATCTTATAGACGTTTCCGCATATGTCTTGATGTTTGTCTTTAGAAATAATCCACTGCTTCCATCTTTCCTCGAATAACAGTTGAATTCATGTCCCTTTTTGTTCATGCTTTGTTTTTTGAAGAGAGCGCGAGATAAATGTTGGCGGCGTTTCAAGTGCAATACTGTCCAGTTGAAGCAGCAGCACACATGCATCTACTTGTAAGTTGGTCAAATATTTGCACTATGTATTTTATAAATGTTCAGAGAGATGTTATAAGATGGTAAATGGTGTTTTCATGAATGTTTCTTTTAGAAGAGGCATGTAAATGAAAAACACGATAATTATTTTCAGACAGGTATTTTGTCACTTTCCATCTATCGGTTGCAACTTTTTCCAGCGAACAAATTGGGTGTTTGTTGAATTTGTGCCTCCACTTTTCAGATGACGTACAAATATCCAAATGCAATTTTAATGGTGGATGTTTCAAGAACATCTGAAGTACCGTTCAGGAACATTTTTTTTCAGCTTGACAATTCATTCATTATCCCCTAAAATCTAATGTATTTACTTTAAGTTGAGAATGTCAAAATGGGTCAATTAGATTGAATCATGATTCGTTCAAATTTACTTGGGCTCAAATGAGTTAAGATTTAGATTGAGTCATGACTTGTCTGAGTTGCTCAATCTTAATAAATTTAACATATTATTATTTAGTATCTTATTATAAGGTGTCACATTAACAAAATAAACACATAATTATAAATTTTTTTTGAATAAATATTTATGATTACGAACTTTATCATTAGCAGCAAAATGCCTACATGAGGAAAACATTTTTACGGAGGTGTGTGGGACATAAGTTGAACCAAATGAAGTGAAATATGAGATAATAACATAGATCCATATTTTGCGGAAAACCTAACCCACTTTGTCTGTACTCTTTCAAGCAATTGCTACCCTTTTTTTATGAACAATACAAAGCCAATTCCATTTTCTCATACTTAAAATTTCTATATTTATATACTATGGTCGGGTGTAGGGTCCTTTATTTCTCCTTTTATTCAAACATCAAACATACCAAGACCGTCTCTGTCCTTGAGTTTTCATGTCATTCACACATTTTCTTGTCTTGACGTTGGAGGTCCCTTATTAGTTTTAGAATGTACTAGCGGTAAACATTCTTGATTAATATTATCTAAATACGTCGATCCATCATACGAATTATGTTCGGAAATTAATTTTTAGAAAAATGAATTCTTTTATTATTTAAAAGATAAGATGTTGAAGTTCATTTGTATCCCATAATAATTTTTATCATCACATTATTTGAACTTGTAAGTTATTTACTCTGAGTTTATTAAAATAATATTTTTAATTAGTTTGAATTATTAATATATTTTTATAATTTTGTATTATATTATAATATTAAAAAATTATTATAAAGTTTAATAATTTATTTCATCCTAAATAAAATATCTCGTCTCATACCTCGGCTTTTAAAACGCTGCTCAATACCCCCCTGGAGAGAGTAAATTAGATTCGTCCGATGTTGAGGTAGCACTCCTAAAGCTAAACCAATACAATTTTCAACATTAAAAAAATTAAAAGTGTTGGGACCTATTATCATATTGGAAGCTAGCTAAAATTATATATTTTAATGAGGAACAATGTTGAGGATCCTAAGGTTTTATTTATTTTTAATTCTAAAAATTAATATGAAAAACAAATAGTTTAGTGAAAAAGAACATGTGCTGGCTAAGAGCCCAATCATTTGATAACCAAATTAACACATTCTTTAGACTCAAAAATAAAAAAATCATTTGTTGGCAAAGTTATCAAATCATATTATTGGACAAAAAGGGACTAGAATGATGACCTTATTCAAAGTCAAAGATTTGTTTCAACTTTGAAGATCACACTTAATTAGTGCTACTTCATCTTAATTAATTAGTAAATTTGCTAATTTTAATGAAGGCAAAAAAAACTATGTGATTTGTGCCATTGCTTAAAGACTTGATGGGCATAATTACGGATTAAATATCTTTATTGATAGAAAATACATAAATATATAATAAAATAATTGAAATATACATAAGTTAACTAAAACACTACCAACACTTTGAAAAAACATCATTATGTGAAATGTATTACTGCTTCATGTTACAACAAGAGATTTAATTATCTAATTGAAATTGTTCGTTTCAAATTTATTAAGATAGCATTTAAAAACATAAATAAAATGTAACTCAGAAATCATCATTTACCAGACATATATAGTTAACAATAACAACAAACTCAATATAATCTTATAAATAATATCTTGAAAAAATGAGTATATATAGATAATATTTTTATTGTTATAAAGGTAAAATTAAAATTATTTTTAATAGATTCCCAGATAAGAAAATCATTAGATGAAATAAGTTTTTCTAACCCTTAAACCATTTGCTATTATTTGAGTTTTAATTATTAAAAATTCTTGATAAGGAGAATGTATTTTTAACTAAATGGACAAATTTCAAAATCGTTGAAAGAATGAATTTCAAATATTTGTATGGTAACAATGTAAACACATAAACAAATAATTACTTGGGACTCGTTTGGATATGTAGTATGTAATTATGATTTGTAATTGATTGATTTGAAGTTGACATATTTTGGACCTATAATTTAGATTTTTTAAGTGGTAATTTTTTAAAAAATATGAAACTTTTCATGTGAAAACATCAAAAATTTTAATTCTTAAACAATTTAAAAAAATAAACAAGATATTCAAATATACTACGGCATCATATTGATAAAATACATATTTTTTCACGTTCCTTTTATAAAATAGATATTTGCAATTACAAATCCCTCAAAACATATAGTTTTGTAAAGATACACTAGTCAACAAAAATCATGTCATGTTCAAACATGAATTTAATACTCCATCTAATTCATATTAAGTTGACATTTCGCCATAAATTTTCAAATATTTTTGGGTGAAATTTCACCATGCATTTGGCCATATTTTTTGGAGGAAATATTTGACTTTTTAAAAAGATATGATTTATATTCATAAGTTCTAAAAAATATTTAAAATACTCATGAATTTGTACTATCATTTAGTAATGAACATGTTCCGTGAAAAATCACAACAACAAACAAAATTAATATGGATTTGAAAAAAGAGGAAGAAAACAAAAAGAAAATATCATTAATTTATCTGTAAAAAATTACTATTACTACTTGTAATTAAAAGTGACTTCAAATAGTAAAATTTAGATAAAAATTATATAAAATATTTTTATATATCTATATAAATTTTGTATAACAAACTAAGACTGATATTTGGTCCTTAGCTGTTTTTATAAAATATAAAAATCTGAAGTAACTTTTAAAAATTCTAAAATACTCAAAGTTTGCCCAAATACCAGTTCGTTTCTACTATTTGAAAACATGGAATGTTTACCAAATATATTTATCAAGTAATGATAAATTATATGATCAAACATTATTTTTCAAAAATTTTCCAAAAATATTGAAAATATTTGTGTCCATACATACAACCGAGAATTGTTGAAATTTTTTTCATAAATTAAAATAAATAGATTATATTTATCTTTTATTTAATAAGATTTTCAACCACTTTTCATTTGTAAAATAATAATAGAAAGTAATATTTTATTCCTGCCATATCCTAACAATTCAATTAAAGATGGGAGTATGACGTAGAAAAAGAAAATGTTGGAGACAGCACACGTGCAAACAATCCCACTTTAAATAAATTCGTGGGGACACCTTATAGAAAGAAGTAGAAGGAAATAGAATAAATATAATATAGTGATGGCAACAATAATTCTTGCCAAAAAATGAAATTTAGGGTTTATGAAGGCTAGATGATGGTTTTTTTTTTAAAAAATGATTTTTTTATTATTATGAGATAGTGATAAAATTTAATACATATTTTATTTTTTATATATTATCATAAATTTTACTGAATATATTATCATAATTTTACAGAGACTGGTACTCTTCCCAACTTGCCATTGTAGCTGCCTTTTGAATGATTCAATAATCCATCAAACAGTAGTAAAAAGTGACAGCTACTTAATTTTACCCCTATCCATACACACACATTGTATTGTCAACTCAACTCAACTCCTTTTCTTTTTACCATAAAGACTTCCCACTCATTCCGGAGTCGAGTAATATTTTATATGAATGAGATAAATATCGATATTTATTGATTTTCTTATTTCAGTTATTTTTTATAATATATTTACAAAAATACTCTACTATAATTGTATTTTTGCAGTAAAATTTAGTATTTTTCTTATTTGAAAATTACTGATCTTATTTACATGTTGCGTAGAAAATCAATATAGTCGAAAAAAGTTCCTGATAGTTTGCTGGGAATCCTAATAACATTGTCATATTGACGCAAATGTGTTGGTGAGTGGTGACTACTGGCGTATTTAATTAAACAGCTTTTAAATTTAGCTTAATAAAGGTGGTAACACAAAATATTTTTTTGCTCATAAAATTTAAACTCAACAACTAACGATTTAACTTGTATATGTTAATAAAATAAATTAACTTTAATTTTATCACAACTAATATTTAGCTTGATGTTGTAAAAATGTTATACACTGTCGTGCACATAAATTGAACAATTTCATCAAAGGTACAAATCATTCACTAATTATTAATTAATCTCAAAATTATTCTATCTTATTCTTGGAGTTGTTTGGTGTGACGGATGGGATATAGAAAAAGTGAAGGGATAAAATTTTGGTATCTTATTGTCAAGTTTGAGATAACTTATCCCACAATTCATATCATAGTGATAAGATAAGTTATTCCATATATACAGCGAGATAACTTATCCCAAGATAGCTAATTTCGAGATAACTAATCCTGGAATTAGTTTTTAAAGAGCTAACGATATTTAGTATATTGACATAATAAATAAGAGTGTTATGTACTTTAATTTGTACGTACATGAATAAACACTTGAACTTGTATAAAATTGAACAAGTTAAAATAAATATCTTACATGACAGTATGAGTCACCGTATATTTATTTATTCAATTTTAAATACCTACTTATATAAATTCGATCTCATCTTATAGACGCTTCGCTAAAAATGAGCATTAGGTACAAGGTGTTACTGTTGGATAACGTGGGAGGACGTGCTCTATAAATAAAAAAAGCCCCCAAATTTTCATATTAGTACTTCACCCCCTGGCCTCTTGCTTCATCTTCCCATGTCCATCCATTCTTTTAAATTGTCCTCATCTTCTCCAGCCCCTCTTTCTCTTCTTTTATTCACATGATATCATCAATTATGGAAAAAGTCATTTTATTTCTGTAAGATATTTATATCAGATATGTTGTTATTGTTGTTTCTATCACCTTATCGTATACCACTATATAATTAGAGTTTGTATCAATCATCAACTAGAATTAATCATCTTCATCAATCGTTATAAGCTAATTTTTTTAATTAATATAATGCTGTTATTTTTTATATCAATTAATACATTTATTATGGAGCATTTATTTTTTAAAGATAAACAATTTTAATTATTTAATAAATAGATTTTATTTAGTTATTATAATATATTCAAACAATATACTTAGATTCAGATAATTTGAGCTTGATATCAATCTTATATTTACTATAAAAGTAAATGATGAATTTTTCTCATAAACATATTGTAAGTGAGATCTATTTTATTCTTTTTTTTTTTAAAAAAAAAAAGAAGATGTGATTTGATGGTTTAAGAAAATAATAAACAATTAACTTTATAATTATAAATTAAAATATATCAAAATATTCATTCGTTAAATCTCACACATAAAAATATTATAAAAAAATCATTCTTTTTCTTTTTCGAAAAAGAAAATACATATGTAATTTTTTTCTCCGGAGTTGCATCTTTTTTTCTCTGTTAGAAAAAATAGAGTGAGGGTCCGAAGCAAGTCCGTGTTGTCAGTTAAAATAAAGCAGCATATGAATCCAATACGGCACACCTCTTTGAACCCTCGAAACACTCGGAGCTTCGTTTCTCTTTCCTTTCCCCCCACTAGTTGATAATAAGTTGTGTGTAACTGTTTGAGGATGGATGAATTGAGCAAACTCCATTCTGCTATTGCATGTTCCAGCACCGGAGGGCCGACAATCATTAACAACACTGTAGATCACCAGCATAATAATAATAACAATAATAAACCCACCACCATCTCAGATCTTATCAAACTTCAGATTGCACATCATCCTCTTTACCCTAACTTACTTTCCGCTTATCTTCAATGTCGTAAGGTAAATCCATCTCACTATTTCACATTTTTAATATAGTATAGATATAGGCCTTATTAATTTGGGCAAGTTCAAATGAAGGTTGGAGCACCGAAGGAACTGACATCAGTTCTCGAAGAAATCAGCAAAGAGAACAAGGACTTGATAGTGTCCAGCTGTCACAGTAGTGAAATTGGAGCTGATCCGGAACTTGATGAATTTATGGTGATTACAAAAACTAAACCAAACATATTTATCATTTGTTTTCGTTTTGCTGAAAAGAGGGTTTTCGTTGTGAAGGAATCGTATTGTGCGGTATTAGTGAAATACAAAGAGGAGCTATCAAAGCCGTTTGATGAAGCTACAACTTTCTTTAATAACATGGAGTCACAGCTCAGTTCCCTATGCAAAGATAACTTAATCACTTCAACAAGTTTCAACAATTATGCATCTGGTACTCCTCTACTATTCTTTAATTAATTAATTACTGAACCAGGTGTGTGTGGGTTTTCTTGGGGTTTGTACTAGTGTTTTTGTTTGGTCAGAAATACTATTCCGTTCAACCCGAGTCCCCCCTATGATTTAGCTGGCAGGGAGGCCCCTTTCTGTACATTTCAACTAGGGTTAAGAGATCGATGTTAGTAGTAGGCATGTTGATGAAGCTTTGGAAATTGAAGCCTTTCAGAGGCTGTATCCATGGAACTATTGTTACTGCAGAATTATATTTTCTTTCTTTATCTTTCCAATGCTTCAACACAACAACTATACTAAACCATTATTTTACTTTTTAAAACTTGCTGTGGAAAGTGGAATTCCATCTTTTAAGCTAGAGTTTGTCCAGTCAGGTTGACCATGAAATTTGATCTTCGAATGTTTTTCAAGGTCCTTAGATCGACCCGTTTTTGAGATTTGAGATTTTCACTCATGAAACTTTGATTTTTTTTCCAAGTGAAATGTATATGTAAACCAAATTCAAAAATCTATGGACGAATGGGGAAGCTAAATATTCTAGACACTTGAAATCATGTCTGAAAAAGAAAATTTTATTGGTGAGAAAATGTGAAAAGAATTAGAGGATCAAAGTATTGAGAACTAGAGGAGTATCACGAGTCTTCCATAAAAATGTGGGAAGAATCTAGGTCTTTCGGAAACCTCTCGAAGACTCTAGTTTATTCTTCTTGACTCTAGATTCTTCCCACATTTTTATGGAAGACTGAGGGGTCGTGACAGGTGGCTTTTATTGAAGTTTATGGATTTCTATAATATTCTTAAGTCAATATATACAATAATGATCGGATGCGGTCAAATATTTATAGATATTTAGTGAATTTCATAATATACTTTAAAGTTTATATAAAAGCTATTGGTTTCCGTGAACTTTATAATGTACTATGGCTTCACCTCTTCTAGAATAATTAAATACATAAAATTTCATGTGCCCTCTCTTATAGCAAATTTTAAGTTTTTAGATGATATGTTTACACACTTCAATACAAGTGAATTTTACTTTCATTATAATTGGGGGATTTTCTCTTTTTACATTTTTGAAATTGCCTTGCGCGATGAT